>ML424197.1:241726-261215 GCA_005239525.1 Nicotiana knightiana | reverse complement strand
AACTGTTGTTTAAAGATTTCTACCAGTTATGGATTTTAATGGCTAAGGCCCGATGTGAATAAATCGACGTGGAGTTGAGTTATTGGTGTTCTCTGTTGTATTGTGTTTCCTTTCGATTCGGCTTGTTTTGCTGTCCATCTCTATGTGTATTTTTGTGTTGTTTCGTGATTGATTTTTTGTAATTTCCTTCCGCTTTATATTGTCAGTGTTGTAAATTATTCCGTGAAGTCTTAGGTAGATGTAACGTTCGGTCATTTCTATATTCATGTTATTATTTTGTAGACCAGTGGTGTCTTGACTAGTCCTCGTCACTAATCCATCGAGGTTAGTCTTGATACGTACTGGGCACCGTTGTGTTGTGTTCATACTACACTTCTGCATATTTTTGTGTGCAGATCCAGGTATATATATTGTAGTAGTTGTGTGGATGATTGCCGAGGAGACTCAAGGTAACATGTTGTTGCGTTCGCAGGCATCGGAGTCACCTTCTTTGTATCTATTAATCATACACTGTTGTATTTATTTCCAAACAGTTGTGATTAGAAGTTGTATAAGATTTGTAGAGCTTATGACTTGTACTACCGATTTTGGGAAAGTTTGTACATTCTGTTGAGATTCTATATCAAGATTATTAGTTTTCCTTTATTTATTGTTGTTATTCAGTAACTGCTAGGCTTACCAAGTCCCTAAGACTAGGTGCCATCACGATACCCAACAGAGGGAAATTGGGTCGTGACAAGTTGGTATCAGAGCACTAGGTTCATAGGTTCTACGAGTCATAAGAGAGTTTAGTAGAGTCTCGCGGATCGGTACAGAGATGTCTGTACTTATCTTCAAGAGGCTACAGAACTATTAGGACAATTTCACTTCCCTCATTCCTATCGTGTGAGTTATTGATCTTGAAGTTTGAAATTTTCATTCCATTCTCTCACCAATGGTGAGGACACGAACGGCGGTTCCTGATGATGTTACCCCGAAGCAAGTGTCGCAAGGGTCAGAGACAGGGGCCAACGAGGAGCACGTGTCGCAGTTACGATGCCTACCAGAGCATCCGTTGAGGAGTCGCCAGTAGTTCTAGTTGGGGGACATGTACTGGGGGTTCCTGTTGCTACCCCGGACTTTAGGAGACCTGACCGCAGTTTTGAGTATAAGTGGCACACTGACTCGGGCATGGTTGATTGTAGTGCACCTGTTGCTTCACAGATAAGGGGAGGAGTTCAGACTCCCACCGTCTACACTCCAGAGCAGCGAGATCATATTGGTCAGGTTCCAGTTGTCATAGCAACACGACATGTGGTTCCAGTTCAGCCGTGGTTAGGGTAGAAACATCAAAGGAAGAATACCTTGGACTTGAGAGGTACAGGAAGTACCACCCTTATAACTTTCAGTGGATTGGCGGCAGATGGTGCCCAGGGTTTCCTGGAGGAGTGTTACTATATTCTTCATACTTCGGGTATTATGGAAACAAGCGGGATTTCTTTTGTCACGTCCCAGGTCCAGAGTAGTGGGTTGATCAGTAGTGACGGCATACGAGTTTGGGGTCACCTGGCTGAGTTAGCTTCACTAGCATGGATTCAGTTTTCGGAGATGTTTTGAGGGAGGTTGCACCTCAGTTCCTTCGGGATGTACGGCGCACAGAGTTTGAGTAGTTGCATCAGGGCGTTGTGTCACTATTGGAGCATGCCATTAGATTCAGTGAGTTGGCCAGACATGCACTTCACTTGGTTGCTTCAGTTAGGAGATGAGTCCGTAGAGTCATTTGGGAGATTCAGGCATGATATTCGATTCGGCGGGACTCGAGAGTTAGAGTAGGATGCCTCGTTTCAGCAGGTAGTAGGGATCGCTCGCCGGTTAGAGAGCACGTGGGACCGGGAGCGAGAGGGCAGACGAGATCAGAGAGAGAGTTCAGGGAGGCAATGAGGCGTCATAGATCGGAGGAATCTACTGGTCCGTATTATGGAGGCAAGGTACGACAATGTAGGAGTTTTGTGGGTCAACCAGTTCAGTTTGCATTACCATCTTCGCATGGGATTTCAGGTACTCATGGGTCTCAGAGGATTTGTATTATGTGTTTTTCCACAACCATGCCGACAGCGAGATTGTTTTCAGTGTGGGGATGTTAGCCACAGGGTGAGAGGTTGTTCCAGTATTCAGGTAGGTGTGTGGTAGCAGGGTATTCAGGTGAGTAGAGGGCCCCTAAGAGGGGGAGACCCGACCCATTATTGTGTTTCGTATAGTAAAATAGAGGCTGTTGTGCCAGATATAATCACCCAGGTATGTTTTGATGTGTTACAAAGGGGCACCAGTTGTATCTCATCATAGTTCTATTGGTCAGGACTAGTCTCCCTTATTTGTTGTTTCATTTATGAGTGAGTTTCATGTTTTGCACTCCATTTTGTGTTTGCTCCAGTTGGGAGATTCTGAGTAGTAGCACGTGTCTATCATTGTTTTATTCATTCCTAATAGTAGTGAAACCGGCAGTGAGTCCTTGTTGTTCTTCGTGGTAAGCTTTATGTGATTTTCCTAAATATTTTACTTACGAGTTGTGATTTGATACTCCATCGAGATGTGAGTTCAGTTAGCGTTATGATTTTATCAGCTGAGATGAGCTAGCGGAGGAATTTCAATTGGTGTGATATATTTTCGGTATGTGATTCAAAGTTGAGGAGGAGGTCCTCGTGATATTTTTGATTCGATATGTTTGGACCGGGCTAAGTACCGCAGTGGAAATTTTATCAGGATGGAATCCTTGTGATTTGTTCATATGCTTTGCTTTTTCCTTGTTATATTGCTTTTGGTAAGTCAATATCAATAGAGAGTGATGCTTATGGGTTTGTCTGATAGTTCCTTTATATGTTTCTATATTCATATTCATTCATTTTCGTTGTGTGTTTTCTTTAGTTTATTTTGCGGCATGTGTGCCCGGTGGTGTCAATTGTGGCTGGTGACTCGGGTGCTTAATAATGAAGTCTTCGTGTTCATTGCATCATTATCAGTGTTATGGGGTTTGGGAACATAGTTCTTTCAGATGTGGGGCTAATTGCCAATGTCGAGTTAATTTTGGGCAGCTATTGTGATCAAAACTGTTATATGAGCCTATGTGTGATGTACTATGTTGTGTGGTCATGCCTTGTGGGAGTAGTCATGAGTTGATGCAGCTGATTGAGGCTAATGCCGGATATGGATATAGAATCGGGTCTTTTGTAAATGGGTAGAGGGTGAGAAGTAGAGGTATGAGGCTTATCAGTGGTGATGTGAAGGCCATATTACAGTTGTGATTGTTTCATCAGGCTTATGTGGGTTGGGGTGACATGGAATCACCCGCGGCTATGTGTTGGAAGTATACCATCAACGATTGGATGAGTTCAAGGTGAATCTTGGCACGTTCGAGGACGAACGTTTGTTTAAGAGGGGGAGATTGTGATGACCCAAAATGTCATCCCATATATTCCTAGCTAATTCTGTGTTCCAAGGTCGTGAAAACCTCCATCTATCCCACCTTGATTTGTGTGCGCAGCTCGGGCGTGTAGCCGGGAAGCCTTTATGTGAAAAACTGATAAAAAGGATAATTTTATATTAGAAATTTGAATAAAATTAAATTCGGTCAATATTTTTGGTAAACGGACCCGGACCCGTGATTTGACAGTTCCGGACTGTCCGTAGGAAAATATGGGACTTGGGCATATTCCCGGAATCGAATTCTGAGGTCCCAATTCCGAGAAATGAATTTTTAAAAGAAATTGTTTTCTGAAAAATATAAAGGTTTTTGAAAATAAAATTTGAGGTGAAACCTATGATATCGGGCCCGTATCATGGTTCCGGAGCCCGGTACAGGTTCAATATAACTTATATGTGTTATCTGTGAAATTTGGTAAGAAACGGACTTAGTTTGACGTGATTCGGATCGTAAATGCAAAATTTAATGTTTAAAGAAGTTTTGAGGAATTTCATTGATTTTCTTGGTTTAATTCATCGTTTTAGTGTTGTTTTATGTGGTTTGAAACCTCGAGCGAGTCCGTGTTAGGTTATATGACTTGTTTGTGTGATTAGACGGGGTCCCAGGGGCCTCGGGTGTGTTTCGGATGGGCTACGAGTCATTTTCTTCCAACTTTGAATTGTTGTCTTCTGGTGTCTGAAGTCCTTCATCGCAATCGCAGTGCTTCCTTCGCGATCGCGATGTGTCTTTGCTGGTCGCCCAAAATTTCCTCTTCGGGATTGCGTAAGGGCCTTCGCGATCGCGTAGCTCCACCTTTTTCCTTTCCGCATTCGCGTGAGCATATTCGTGATCGCTTAGTACAATTCAGGCAGCCTTCCTTTTTCCTTTTCGCGTTCGCATAACTGCATTCGCGATCGCAGAAGATAACCTACTCCTTATACGCGGTCGCATAAGTTATTTCGCGATCGCCTAGAGCATTTTAAGCCAGTAACCATTTCCTTCTACGCGATCGCGTCTCGTTTTCCACGATCGCAATGAACAAAGCACCTGGGCAGAATATAAGTTTACCAAAAATCGGGGTTTCACCATTCTTTTTGACATATTTTGACTCCTAGAACTCGGTTTTGGGCGATTCTTTGAGGGTTTTTCACACAAATCGAATGGGTAAGCTCTTCCACTAGAATTAATTATATTTCATGAATTAGTTCTTGTTTTCATCATTTAAATTGTGTTTTGGGTTGAGAAAGTTGTAGGTTTTGAAAGAAAGCTTCAAAAATGTAAACTCGTGATTTGAAATACCAAATGTTATCGGAATTGGATAAATTTAGTATGGGTGAACTCGTATCAGAATGGGAAATCAGAATTTATAAAATTTGTCGGGTTCCGAGGTGCGGGCCCGGGGGTCGACTTTTTGGTCGATTTTCATAATTTGGTAAATTTTGAAACTTTATTGTTCGGGATAGTTCCTTATATGTTTTATGTGTATTTTGAAGTTGTTTTAGTTGATTGTGAGCCGTCCGGAGGTCTTTCCGCCCGAGAAGTCTATTTTTGAGTACTGGGTTGTCGTCTTTGAGGTAAGTATCTTGCCTAACCTTGTATGGGGGAACTACCCCTTAGGATTGAGTCTTCCTTGTTGATTGTAGTCCGTATGCGAGGTGACGAGTGTGTACTTGGAATTATTTGCAATTAGATTGGCCTTTTAGGAACCTGTGTATGATTTGTAATTGTTACATTTGAATCATTGGTTGTTAATTTCACCCCTTCCTGTTTAAACTAGAATTATTTATTTTTGGATTCCTTCGTTGGCTACTTGGCCTTACTTGAATTAACTAAATATTCTACTTATCTCATCATCATGCTATATTTTCTCCTAGCTTGCCTAATTGACTATAACTAGTGTCATTTAGCCTTATAGTTGACGAGCCGTAATTGGAACATCTATTCGTTGGAGTCAAGCATGCCCGTGAGTCTTACATTATGATTTATATGACTATTCCCTTAAGTGACACTTAGGTCTAATTGTTAAATATTTATGCTATTGGTATTTCCTTGATGTTGCCTATTACTGGGCCTTTGTTTAAGCTGAGTGTTATTCCGTGAAGTTAACTGTTTAGGTGAGATCGGTTATAGTTGTTTCCCTTGCCGGGATGTTATGATTTCTGTTACTGTTTATGTTGTTAATGATATAGTTTGTATTGTTGCTCCCTTGCCAGGATGTGATGGTTTCTATTACTGTTTATGTTGTTAATGATATTGTTTGTGTTGTTGACTCCCTTGTCGAGATGTTGTGGTTTCTATTACTGGTTATGCTGTTAATGGTATTATTTGTATTGTTACCTCCCTTTCCGGGATATGGTGATTTATGGGTCATATTGTTGATTTTTCCTTGCCAAACTGTTGTTCTTGATATTGTTTGGGTGAGGAAGAGTGTAAAGCACGAAGGGTGATGTCGTGTATTGTGAGGATAAGAGTGTAAAAGCACGAAGGGTGATGTCGTTCCACGTTATGATATTAAAGCACGAAGGGTGATGTCATGTCATGTTATGATATTAAAGCACGAAGGATAATGTCGTGCCATGTTATGATATTAAAGCACGAAGGATAATGTCGTACCATGCTATGATATTAAAGCACGAAGGATAATGTCGTGCCGTATCTATTTATTTATTGTGAGGGAGAGTAAAAGCACGAAGGGTGATGTTGTGCACTTGTTTTGGTAAGGATGAGAGTAAAGCACGAAGGGTGATGCCGTGCACTTGTTTTGGTGAGGATGAGAGTAAAAGCACGTAGGGTGATGCCGTGCACTTGTCTTTGTATTTTATTCCGTTGTTCTAAANGGGAAAGCATCTTTGGAAAGTTTAGTATTTTGAAAGAAACTACGTTTTACGTAATTCTCTCTACTAAATATACTTATATCTACTTTTGGAGAAATTATATTTTCAAAGAAAACTCTTCCATACAAAAATGATTTTATTTGCAAAAGTTTTCATATGAACTGTTGTTTAAAGATTTCTACTAGTTATGGATTTTAATGGCTAAGGTCCGATGTGAATAAACCGATGTGGAGTTGAGTTATTGGTGTTCTCTATTGTATTGTGTTTCCTTTCGATTCGGCTTGTTTTGCTATCCATCTCTCTGTGTATTTTTTTGCTGTTTCGTGATTGATTTTTTGTAATTTCCTTTCATTTTATATTTTTATTGTTGTAAATTATTCCGCGAAGTCTTAGGTAGATGTAACGTTCGGTCATTTCTATATTCATGTTATTATTTTGTAGACCAGTGGTGTCTTGACTAGTCCTAGTCACTACTCCATCGAGGTTAGTCTTGATACTTACTAGGCACCGCTGTGGTGTGCTCATACTACACTTTTGCACATTTTTGTGTGCAGATCCAGGTATATATATTGTAGTAGCTGTGTGGATGATTGCCGAGGAGACTCAAGGTAACCTGATGCTGCGTTCGCAGGCGTTGGAGTCACCTTCTTTGTATTTATTATTCATACATTGTTGTATTTATTTCCAAACAGTTGTACTTAGAAGTTGTAGAAGATTTGTAGAGCTTATGACTTGTACTACCGGTTTTGGAAAAGTTTGTACATTCTGTTGAGATTCTATATCAAGACTGTTAGTTTTCCTTTATTTATTGTTGTTATTCAGTAACTGCTAGACTTACCTAGTCCCTAAAACTAGGTGCCATCACGATACCTAACGGAGGAAAATTGGGTCGTGACACTTTTATGATAGATAAAAAATTTAGCGATATTTAATCCTGAAATGAATAATTTTAAGAAATAATGAAATATTTCTTTCAGTTTTTGCCAAGAAACTAGATGATCTTTAATAGCTTGACAAAAAAAAAATTATGAAATTTTCAAGGTTTATCGACGCTTCATATATATCTTTCTTATTTTTGTATCAGGTGTTTTTTTAGTGATGTATGTCTACTCAGCAAAATAAAAATATTACAGACTTGGAAAATTTATTAGAGATTCATGAGTCATGAACCTATTTCAGTGGAAGAGGCTTCCTCTTCTAGGGCATAACTTAAACTATAGAGTTAGTATCAGTACAGTAAAAGTGCTTCTAATTCCTGATAGGGTGTTATTGACTAACCACATAGGTTTTCTTCTTCATTAATTTTCACATGTGCTTAGAAACCAAGTCACAAAATTTATAGGCAATAACTTGCTCCTATGCTTTAGCCACTTTTTTTAATATCAACAAATAGACACGCTAAAGCAACATTAGTATTAGTTTTCTTTTGAACATGAAACTCGACATATTACCACCTGTAATTTTATTTAAATCATACATATATCTTTTACCATTTAAGCTTCATGATAAGCCTCCCACGCCATTAGATGTCATATACCAAATTCCACATCATGACTTATGGTGCTTGATTTGTAATTCTTAGCTATCTATTTGCTTATTTTTATTTTTATCATTTGTTCATTTATGTGGAGTAACTAATAAATCTAGCTCCATGTTCTTTCTGAGACATGTATTTCTTAGAATATATGCTCTTGAAGTCAAGCAATTAGAATAAGTCAAGCATTCTTTCTGAACGCTTTTATGCTTGAGATCATCTTTAATGTACTATTTTTTAATTAAGTGGAACACCTAAAAAGTACTCTTTGTGTTACAGTAGAGATTTGGTGCTACAATAGAAAAAATAAATTACGCCCAAATGTTTATCTGGTTATAGTTCATAAAATATTGAATCAAGAATATGGTTGTTCCTATATTACTATTATTTTAACATATGATTGGAATACATGTTCATTGTAGGAACATCAGTGTTGGTTCTAGGAGAGTTCTAACTAGATAGATATTGTATTAGCGTATACTATGTTTTTCGTTCTTTCTTATTGCCCTTCACCTAAAAGTTTATATAATTTGATTGGACTTTACTTTAAGTTTCTATTTCGTTTAAATATTTTGTGTGAAAATATAAGTGGTGTATTGATGTAACATATTAGCATATTTGGCACGAACTAATTCACTTGACCAATTGGTTAGTTCATAATTGTTTGGTTTGTTCTACTTTTAGTACAGTACATGAAATGCACAAGGAGTATATGGTTCATGTGTATTTTTAAACTAGTACTATGAATGTGTGTTGCACGTTAATAATGGCACATGATGATTAAAATATTTATTTATATGAAGGAACAATAAAATTTAATTAATGAGAGAAATTTTATGTATAATAATACAATAATCATCTAAAATACCGAAAAATATTATTATATTAGCATAATACATGAATTAAAAATAAAAGGACATCATCAAAACGTATGCAAATGATCAATTTTGTCATGTTAGGTTGATAATTATATATTATAGTTTAAAAGTATTTAATGTGATGGTATCTTAATGAACACTTCTTTGTGAATAATATTTTTTTTGTATAGGTTTCCTCCTAATGCTTTGGTTGCTCTGCCTTAACCAGAACGCTTGTTGTCGATCTTGATATCCCTCTTGAAAGTGCAACATATAGTTATACGTGCAAGAAAACATATTGCGGTAAATATAGTCCTATATTTAGGATGTTTGTCCTTGTGCTTTATTTATTATATTTACAAAACATAAACATACTAAAAATTATTTTCACACAAATCTAAAAGGATATTCCTTACTTTGTAAAGATGAAAGTTGAATTCAGGGATAAGAATATACTTAGAAGCACAATGACCAGTATCATAATTTGCATGTATTACGTTATTGTCAAAACTTCGATATATCATATGTGTGTTATCACATAAGCTATTCGACGTATCTAAGTTTTTCAGTAGCATGACAAACATATTTTTCTTTAAAATCAACCTATACAAAATGGAAGATCAACTTTAACTTAGTCTATTATATATACAGTGACACTAATATACGTAAGAAATAATAAATTTGACAACAAACATGTATGATAGAAGGCCATTTGGTATTAAAGTATTCTTTCTGGTACTAATTATTGGTATCATTTTCTGTTGAGTCAAAAACAGAAAAATATTTTGTTTTTACAATCAACCTTTTATTTAGTTGATCAACATATTCATTCTGCTAGCTAAGATATCTTTTTAATTCTATGATGCAATTTGTAATAATTGCATTTTAATATTATAACGACCCGACCTGTCGTTTTGAGAATTTAAGCTCCGTTCGGTGGCGTAAAGTCTTGAAAATCTTTACATTGTGTATATTGACCTGCGTGCGTGATTGGATTCAGTTACCGGATGATCCGGAGTCAAATTGGAACGAAATTTTTAGTTTTGGAAGCTTAAGCGATGGAAGTTGATCGGAGGTTTGACTTTTGTGTAAACGGCCTCAGAATGAGTTTTGAGTAATGCCAACAGCTTCGTATGGTGATTTTGGACTTAGGCGCGCGCCCAGAATTGGTTTTGGAGGCCCGTAGAGTAATTTGAGGTAATTCGACTAAAGTTAGAATTTCGACGATTTCGACCTATAGGTGAAATTTTGATATCGGACTCGGAATGAAATTCCGAGAGTGGCAGTAGGTACGTTGTGTTATTTATGATTTGTCTGTAAAATTTGGCGTCATTCCGGGTTGAATTGATAAGTTTCGGGACGAGTTTTGATAGTTGAAGATTTGAAAATTCATAAGTTTGATTTTTGGTTTGATTCGTCGTTTTAGTGTTGTTTTATGTGATTTGAAACCCCGAGCGAGTCTGTGTGAGGTTATATGACTTGTGTGTATGGTTGGATGGGGTCTCGTGTGTGTTTCGGATGGGCTTCAGTCAACTTTCCCTCATTTTCCACTGCTGAACTTGTCTTCTGGTTTCCTTCTATGCGATCGCATAGCAGTATTCGCGATCGCATAGTGTTGCTCTGACCCGCCCAGACCTTCCTTCAATGCGTTCGCATAAGTCAGATTCGCGATCGCGGAAGCCTACTTTATCCTTCTTCGCGATACAATTTCTTATAATATATCAAGTATTTAACTTGATAGTAATTGCTTTTTAATATGCGAACAACACATAATTTAAATGTCGACTATGGTTACAAATATTTCACGTAAACATTTTGCCTCCTTTTTAAGAATCTGTAGTCTTCGCCTTTTATAGTCACATACATATCAAGAATATAATTGTATAATAAAATATTATGAAATATAACACAACCATGTGTTAGATATTGGCAGTGTGATATTTTTGTACTCCTTGAATATACACTCTATTATATTAGGATAAATAATATCTTTTTGTTTACAATTTAATTTTTAATAATCAAAAAAGAATTGACAAACATAACAGACGTGAGAATAAATAATAAGAGTAAATTACAAGCTCCAATTTGAAGAAAAAAAATAAAGACAGGAAATACCAACATAATTAAAGGCACCTAATTGCGTGATAAGGCAAAAACAAAAATATAGAAAATTAATAAGCCATCGGATTCAAAACAGTGATAAAGGACCTCAGACAAAGAGTATAGAGAGATCACAAATCATAAGATTAAAAGAAATTGCATTTTTTTTGGTCATGCTCATCATCCATCATTCTGCTACGTACACAGTAACCAATAAGAAATTATTAGCTTATAGTTTGAACAAATATTTTCGCATCTAGAATGAACTTTGCAAAATTACACGGAATTTCAGATCCAAGAAAATCGAGGCATACTACTCGTTAGAACTTTTTCGTGGAGGCTGCTTGGTGATAACCACTCATCAAAAACGGCTTAAAAAATACTTAGTTCCCCAGTGGAAGATAAAAGAAACAAACTGAAACGTGCTTCTAAAACATTAATAAGAAATTTATAGCCCACAGTACCATCAGTGTAGAAGATGAAAAAAGCGAAACTGAACCTTTACTTTAGTAGCTAAGAAGTCGTCTTGTTTCCTATGGATGTTGGTTAGTTTTTAAAAGGAATGACTTTAATAAATTAACTTTTGAGTTAGTAGGGTATTTTGGTCATTTTTGAAGGATATTTTAGTAAAATAACTTCATCCAAAAGTCGTCATGCTTATAATTTAGTATGATGATGATGATAATAATATATATATATATATATATATATATGTATATATATATATATGAACAAAAACATAAACATAAATAGAAATATATTGATATATGATTAATGTTGTGATTTTTTTAAAAGGGCATTAAGTACAAAATATCATTTAATGGGAGATAATTTTAATTTTGGATAGATGATAATTTGGTCATTCAATTTTGTAATTTTAATTTTGGATAGATGATAATTTGGTCATTCAATTTTTGAAGGTTATTACCGCTAAATTAACTTTACCTAAAAGTCTTCATGCTTATAATATAGTATGATATATTACATATATGCTATCATTTAACATATATGTCTTATGAACATGCTTCTGCTCAGTATCTTGACAATCACAAAATTTTTATTTATTCAGGAGGTTATATTTTATGTCTAAGATACCCGTTCATTGACGGATGATTAGTGTACTTTTTTGTCAGTCTTCCTTAAGGAAATGTACTTTAAATTAAACGGTTGATATAGAAGTTACTTACTTTTGCAGGAGGCTTCTGGTGTTTTTATTATGCTATTGGTTAGTTCATAATTGTTTGGTTTGTTCTACTTTTAGTACAATACATGAAATGCACAAGTAGTATATGGTTCATGTGTATTTTTAAATGTATCACATATATGCTATCGTTTAACATATATGTCTTATGAACATGCTTCTGCTTAGTATCTTGGCAGTCACAAAATTTTTATTCATTCAGGAGGTTATATTTTATCTCTAAGATACCCTTTCATTGACTGATGATTAATGTACTTCTTTTTTGTCGGTCTTCCTTAAGGTAATGTACTTTAAATTAAACGGTTGATATAGAAGTTACTTACTTTTGCAGGAAGCTTCTGGTGTTTTTATCATGCTACCTGTCACGACCCAATTTCGGAGTTGTGATGGCGCCTGTCGTGGAACCAGGCAAGCCTCCCTTTTTAACTAAGCTAAATTCAATTTTCAGTAAAAATGGAATTTTTAAACGAATTTATTAATAATACTAAGAATCTGAAGTTTAAAACAATATTTGAAAAACTAAATTTAAAACCTCCAACCCCGGATCCGGTGTCACTCAGTCATGAGCTGCTATATATAAAAAAATAAAGAATGAAGAAATAGACAACATAGTCTCAAAATAAGTGCAACAGGTGGAATAAGGAAGAGAAGACGAGGTCGCGATCGCCAGCTGGTACCTCGACAACTCCAATAAAAACTCTGACTGCTGCTCAATATCCACTACCGGGTCCCGGTGTACCTGGATCTGCACACAAGGTGCAGGGGGTAACGTGAGTACACCAACTCAGAAGTAACGAACCCAAACTATGGGCTGAGAAGTAGTGACGGACAAAACCTCAAAATTTTACAATAAACAGTATACCGAATTTAGACATGCTAACAGTTTATCAGGATGAGTAAATATGCCAAGTATGCCAGTATACTCTACATGCCATCATAAAATATATGTATGAAACCATTATGGATATGCACATAATGCTCACAGCTCTCCCACAGAAGTCCACTCAGTACTATATATTGCTCTCAGGCCCAGGGAAGTTCCATCCCAGGATGTGCATAAACACCGGTGACCTTAGTCACTCCGTACTGAAGAAAAAGGCCAATTCAGCCCCAACGGAGAAAGTCCATCTCCGGAATACAACATTCGGACAAGATCCATGTCCAGGGATGATCCACCCCTCACATAACATCCACTTTGGACACGATCCATGCCCATGGAAAATCCATCCCTCAATATCAATGCGCTCACTAGGGGTGTAAAGATTTCGGAGGGGCCCTAGTGGCCCAAGCGCCATATCAAGACAACGAATGCATGATTTAAATATCGCTGCAGTGTGCAGTCTATTCTCATAATTGTCTCAATAACAGGCTCTCGGCCTCACTCAGTCATTACTCTTCAGTCTCACTCACATGGATCACAAATGCCTCCATCAGCCCGAAACAATGATAAGTATGCATGTAATTAATCAATACTGAGACTGAGATATGAAGTGATATGCTATAATAGGACTGAGTATATGACATCAAATAATCACAAAATAAGACAGCAATATACGACCACTCGGGTGTCAGCATTTCCGGCGTGAAGCCTAGCATTTATACTTAACATAATTTCTAACATGTTCACAATTACCACATTAATAGAAGCACAAATATCGTCATGGAATGATCACTAAGCGGTTCCATGGGATAAGCCAGGCCACAATTACTCGGTGCACGCCCTCACACCCGTTACTTGGCATGTGTGTCACCTCAACAATAGTCATAACTATTTTAGCTCGGGGTTTCGAACCCTCAGAACCAAGTTTGAAAACGTTACTTACCTCAAAATCGGCTAAAATACTATTCCACAGTGCCTTTGCCTCTAATACGGCCTCTGAGTGCTCCAAATCTACCAAGTTCAGATTTTTATCATCAAATTATACTTAAGGAATGAATTCCAATTGAAAAGTACCAAATTTAGCTCAAAACCCGAAATTAGTCAAAACCCGACCCACAGGCCCGCGTCCCGAAACTCAAAAATTTTTATACAAAACTGTTCTTCATCAACTCACGAGTCCGTACATATAAGAAACACTAAAATCGAAGTTCGTTTGACCCCTCAAATCGATTCCTAAAGGTCTCATAATCTCAAGCCCTAAACCTCTTCTTTCTACTGATTTTCATGAATTAATTGCTGAGATTGAGTTCTATAATCACCCATAAACGAGTTTTAATGATCAAAACACTTACCTCTATGAAGAACACTGATTTTCCTCTTCAAAAATCGCCTCAAGAGCTTCTTCTAGTTCAAAGATGTTGTTAAAAGGTCTAATGGTCGCGGAGGGTTTTAATTTATACTTTCTGCCCAGGGGTTCCACACCTGCGGCCAATGTCTCGCATCTGCGGGACCGCACCTGCGGTCAAAACAACCGCACCTGCGACTTTTCACTAAATTTCCTATCTCCGCACCTGCGACTCACATTCCGCACCTGCGACTTCGCAGGTGCGATCCTCCTCCCGCACCTTCGATCCTCTACTGGGCCTCTCAAATTCCGTATCTGCGGAGCATTTCTCGCTCCTGCGGTCACACTTTTGCAGGTGCGGTCACACCAGCACCAGCAGCTGAAGCTGCATTTTACCAACTTTAAAACTTCCGTTAAGCACCCAAAATTAATCCCGAACCCCTCGGGACCTCAACCAAATATACCAACACCTCTTATATGATCATTCAAACCTAGTTGCACTTCTGAAACACTAAAAATAACATCATAACACCAAAATCCATCAAATTCAAGCCTAAGAACTTTAAAATTTCTAAAATCCTCCAACGATGCCGAAACTATCCAAAATAACTCCGATTGACCTGAAATTTTGCAGACATATCCAAAAGGACATTACGAACCTGTTCCAACTTTCGAAATTCCATTCCGACCCCGATAGCCTATTTTTCACTGCCGACCAAAAATCACTAAAAACTAACTTTCGCCAATTCAAGTCTAATTCTACACCGGACATCACAAAAATATTCTGAACACACTCCTAAGTCCCAAATCACCTACCGAAGCTATCCGAGCCATAAAATCCGCATTCCGAGGTCGTTTCCCAATAAGTAAACTCTCAGTTGGCTTTTTCAACTTTAAGGCTATTTTTAAGGACTAAGTGACTAAACTCTCACTACAACCATTCCGATTTCAAGCCTACCAACTCTAACACATCAATAACAGTATAACCAACCTATGACAAGTCAAGAATAGTAATTATAATGCAGGTTCTACGTAATGACTTATCGGGTCGTTACACTACCTATCCACAAATTTCCTGAAGTCACAACATTCTTACCTTGCTCAACCAGTTCAAGCAAGTAAAGACACTTATTAAGACTAAGTAACCATCAAAGCATATAATTTGAGGTATGGAGGAGTTGCATTACCTATTTTCCTGGTCTTATCTATGGTAACTTTGTCATGCAGTAATTGTAGCTACTTACTAGTAGAAGATATTTCAAAAATTAAGTCATGAACAAATAGTGCGTTTAGTCTATTATTTGTATGGTTTACCTTCGTGAATTTAACTTTGTTTAGGAAGCGCGATTCATTTGTTCCTGAATGCAAATTCTGAATATGTAAGCTCTGAATAGTAGATGGTTTTTAATGTTTATCACTATTTACTAAGGATGGAACTGCGCTTGTGTATTAGTGAAAGTATGGTTGTTCCAAGGTATATATTCCTATTTAGGGTTTAAAATCGTAGATGCAATTAAAGATTGCATATAAACTCAGCTATATCAGTATTTGAAATGTTGGGCCCGTGTTATGCACGAGCAAACCTCATCTAGTAATGACATAAATGCATATAAAACTGACCAGGCAGGACTTAATGAACCAAAAATTAAAAATCGGTCCCACTGGTAAAACAAATAGCCAACCGGGCGAATTTTTATTTTTTAGGTTCATCAAGTCCATCTAGGTGATTTTATGTAAAAATAGCACAGGCTATTCATTTTTTGGACTGATAATCAAAAAATAATTCGCGTTTGTAAAGTCATTGAAAAATCACCACTATTTTGTTGAAACATGAAAAGTTCTAGCATAATATGCGAGTATGAATGTAATTTTCCAGCATATTATGTTGGAACTCCAGCACACGGAGTTCCAACACAATATGCGGAATTATGAAGCCCCTATATAATATGATGGAACTCCAGCACATTATAAAATTCTAGCATATTATGACGGACGCTCATATATAAAAAAAATTAAACTCCAGCGTATTATGCTGGAATATTTTCGAATGTTTAAGAGTGTTTTTGTTCAGATTTTATCTTTACATGAAAAGTGACTAAATTTCTATTATTTTAAGAACGGTGACTATTTTTCATTTACCAGTTACAAATATAAATATTTCTGATTTTATCCTGATACTATATTTTTTGTATTTTTTGCAACGTCATTAAATATTGTTGGAAATATTACTTTTGTTTAATATGACTGTTTGGGCGAAATAGCAATAGTAATGTGTCTTTTATGTGAAAAAAAGATTGGTGATTTTCTTATTACAATTTTCATCAGTTTGATGACTATATTATAATAAATCAATTACTCGATACATTTTAAAATCACGAAAACTATGAGTCCGTTTTGACATAAGAATTTTTTTTCTTTTTTACAAAAAGAATTGCTTTTTTTCGAAATCAGTGTTTGTTCATAAAATTTCCAATTTTCACTTGAAGATGCATTTTGGAAATTTTCAAAAAAAATCCAAAAAAGCTGTATTTTAAAATTTTTACTCAAATCACTCACAAAACTTCAAAAACAAACCAAAATTATATTCATGTCCAAATTGAGGGTTCCCATTTTCAATTGATTTTTTTAGGGGTCCCATTTTAACTTGAATTTTTTTTTTCACCATGTTTTAAAATTTTACAATTCTTATATTCAAACGCCCAGTATGTATATTTTATTGTTACGGTTAGAAAATAATGGTAGAGTCCACACTTGTACATAAGCCAACACAGTGAAGTTTTTAAGTAATCTAGACATAGGGTGTGTTTGGTACGAAAGAAAATATATTTTAATTTTTTTATGTTTGTTTGGCTTAAATATTTTGGAGAATATTTTTCTTTATGAACTCATTTTCCTCCGAACGTTTTTCTTATCAAGAGAAGGGAAAATATTTTCCAAAACTCCTTCTCAACATTCCCCGCCTCACCAACCCACCCCACACCCACCCATCTAACCCCACTCCACGCCTACTCATTTCACCACCTCTCTGCAAAAAGACTTCTTTTTTTCAAATTTTAGTTTTTTTCGTCACCACCNAACCCCCCCCCCCCTTCTAACACCCCTCCCCCGGGGAAAAAATATTTTTTATATATTTTTAGTTTTAGTTTTTTCATCCTTCGGTTTACAGGTTTGAAATTTTACAACTTCCAAAGTTATGAGTTCGGAGGTTTATGTGTTTAGAAGTTTACGAGTTTAGAAATTATAAAGTTTATAGGTTCGAAATTTCGCGGTTTCGGAAGTTTAGCAGTTCGGAAGTTTATGAAATTTGTGGGCTCGGAAGGTTGTTGGTTCGAAAGTTTATGGCATCATGTTTATTGTATCTAAATTATTTATGAATACTCTTCAGAAATTATTTTCTTTAATTTGCGTCCCAAACACCAAAAAATAAATAAGATTACTACTTGTTTTCCAAGAAAATATTTTCCACAGAAAACATTTTCCGTTATACCAAACACATCCATAATTTTCTTAGATTTTCTGAAGTTTATAAAGTAAAATTGACACGTTAAAAATAATGTTAAACAACTTGACAAGTTAGACGATGTTATTAAAAATATTTTAAAAAATCATGCCATATAAAAAATTGAATTTTGCAGGCAGTAATCAATTTGTTTATTTTAGATGATGAAAGTATTTTTCTCCTTTATTAGTTGCAGGTCAAATTTTACTCTCTGTCTCAAATGTTTAAATCTAATATAAAGGAAATAATCGGTTGCTTGGAATACGTATAATCGACTCCCATATTTCAGAATCAAACGAATGATTCCATTGTAAGCTTGCGGTTATCTTTAGTACTTCGGTCGCTTTCGGAAATAGGGGAGAATACAACGTGCATGGCTTTACCTCTACTTCAACGTCAACACATGCTATCACGTTTCACCCTTAACTATTCGGACAAGAATTATGTCCTTGTTTGTAGGTAGCGTGTATACGGTCAAAATCGGGCTTATTCTTTTTGTATGTTTAATCGAGACCGGAGCGTGGTAGGCCAAGGTTCGACCCCATGTCATACTGGACCATGACACGAAGTTAGATTGCCAAGCTCGTGACTCAGGGACCGATCGAGATCGGTACTAGCCAAGATCGAGGGAAGTCTGCCGAGCCAAATAACAGAGAGCCAAGATATCCGCGATCGGGCGAAGATCACGGCGGAAATCTCGGCACGTATCAAGAAGAGGCCGATTAAACATCTAATCATGAGATTTCTTACTATATTTAGGATTGTATTAAGGGTAAGACTCCCTGCTATATAAAGGGGGTCTGATCATTTGTAAAGGACGTCAGATTAACACTATTCAAAGCAATATACTACTTTTCTCTTGAGCTTTCAATACTCTGTTGTTCTGTTCATATTTTCTAGTAGAATACGTATTTGGTTCGAAGGCGATCTAGCTCTAGGGCCAAGGCTGCACATATCATTTGATTTGCTTTTCTTTACAGTCAATAGTTAATATCAATTTACGTATTTTCTCATTTTGTGCCAAGTGAAATCATATTTTTTTTAAAACCACATATAAATTCAATTGTTATCCGTTTTTAGGGTAAACAGTTCGGCGCCCACCGTGAGACTAAGGATAATAGTGGTTGCATGGTGCTAATTTTCGTAACACACACTATTTTATACTTGTTCTTGTGAGTGCTTTTGATTCCAGGATTAGCATATCGAACTTTCAAGCAGCACCCACACACATCGACAATGACCTTGGTTTTCACGGCAAAAACGATAACATAGCCACCCCAGGGAACGAAGTGCCTCCAGTTGGCCTCAATGGAGTTTCGGCCGCAAACCCAATCGATGTCAGTTCCCACATTGCCATCAATGCAAATCTGGCCGTCGACCCCGAGAATAGCGTCCTGCGGAGATGTTCGATTAGCCGGTCAGAATTCACAGGCCAGTGAAGAAGGTAGAATCAGCCTACGAATAATATTGGAAATATTGCAGGCTCAACAAGTTTCAATAGCACAACTCTAAAATCAGAACCATGCACCGAGCAGGGTCGAGCCCGAGTCATCCCAGGAAGTTGTTCATAGGGCCAAACCAGTGTCGAGAAGATCAAACGGAAATGAATCATGGATCGACCCCGCTATCATGAAGATGCTCGAGGAGCAAACAAAGCGAATTAAATTGGGGAAGAAGAAGATTGAAGCAAATGACAAGAAAGTGAAAACCTATAACTCCAGGGTTGATAAAATTCCGGGGGCACCATCGATTTTGAAGGGCTTGGATTCGAAAAATTTTGTACAAAAGCCCTCCCCCCCCCCC
>ML424197.1:169118-229954 GCA_005239525.1 Nicotiana knightiana | reverse complement strand
TGGGGCTGGCGTTTCAGCCCTAACGCCTGGCTAACGCCAGGCAGGGTCAGTGTGTTTGGCTCTGTCGCCCGGGTGTCTCCTTTTGCGTATTTTTCGACGTATTTGCATCCTTTTAGCTCCGTTTCCATCTCCACTTCACCTACACATGAAATAAACTCCATTAAGCACATAACAAGTGTAATTCTATCATTAATGCGCATAAAATGTAAGGTATATCACATGTTAAACTATGCAATTTAGTCTCGCATCAGAGGGCATAAGACCTTTTAGGTAACCCTCGAATTTTAAAGGCCACGACCATACCCACTCGTGGGCTGTTGTCTTAGGCAAACCTGGATAACTCGGGGAAGCAAGCTCACTCGGCTACACCCGAACTAAAAGGCTATGACCAATTTAACACGGTTCGGAGACGTCTGAAATCCATAACAAAAATAGACCTTCGAAAAAGAAAAAATTCTTTCACAACCGGTTCTAAAGGCTACCCTCGACAGAATCTTATACTTAAGATATTTTCGGTAGAAAACTTTGGTAACTTCAAACCCCGATAACACCTTAACCAAAAAGGCAATAAAGGCAAGGTTTTGTTCGAACCCTAGAACGCAACCTTACTATTTCATGCTAAGGCATTCCAACCTTTGTAAATACAAATGATAAAGCAAAGGAAAAAACTTTTGAGAGCCGAAAAGGGTAGAAATCCTTATAGATACATAAACTATCTTTTTACAAAGGCCTGATCGGCCAAATACAAAATTTACAACGGCGAAAATGGCTTCCAAAAAAACATAAAGGCCTAAGGGATACTTTTATTTCGGGTTCGAGAGATCATTTTTTCTCGACTAGAAAGCCTAAGGTCTACCTTATTTCGAGTTCGAGCAGGCACTCACTCGATCATAAAGCCTAAAGGCTACTTTGATTCGGTTTCAAACAAATCGTCTCAACCTCAGACCTTAGAATACAACTTTGTGATTTTATAAGGCGCTTTGACCTTTGTAAAAGGAAAGAAAAGTTTTTATATATACATCAAAAGTCATTTACAAGGGCAACACGGCCCGATGGAAATTCTTTACAAAACCCAAAACGGCCTCGACAGAAACACAAAATATATGAAATCCTAAAAGGCTTAGTCATATCCAGGAGCATCATCTTTGCTCTCGGGGCTTTCCCCACTTTTGGATCCGCTCTGACTCTCAGAATCGTCGTCATCAGGGTAAGCTAAACCCCTGGCTTCAACTTCAAGCTCCTTAGCGCTCTCGATCTCGGTTGTAAGATCGAAGTCCTGAGCATGGATCTCCTCAATAGTCTCCCTTCGAGACTGGCATTTGGCGTGCTCGGTGACCTAATTTTCTCAAATCTGAGCAGCCTCAAAGACCTCCTTTGCTCGGACCTGAGAAACTTCGGCATCGGCTCGGTAAATATCCACCACTACGTCAGCATCGGCCTTGGTCACTTCGACCTTCGATTTGTCCGCTTCGAGCTTTGTGACCAGCTTCTCTCGATTGGAAATTGTTGAACCCAAATGAGACTGAAGCCTCGATTTTTTTGGCTTGCACCAAGGTTTTCTCTTTCATGCTTCGGAGTTAGATTTCAGCCGAGTTCAATTGGGCTCAGGCAGTCCCCTTCTGAGGCAAGGCGATCCATATTCTTCTACTCACCCAGTTCGGCGTGTTCTTTCTGAGCCATTTCTAGCTCAGCACGGAGGCCTTTAGCTTCCCCTTCTCTTTGGTCACTGAGAAGCTTGAAGGAATTTTTTTTCCTTAGTAAACCCTTGAATCTCGGCCTCGTACCGGCTCAGCTCCTCTTGGGATCAGAAGAAATCCTCATGATGAAGCATCGAAGCCTACAAACATAGAAAAATGAGTTATATAAAGGGAGAAAAGTCTAAGTACAAAAATTGACATCGATAAAGGAATCTAGGATTTATCGGTTTAGAGCTTGTTGGGCTTTGTTGAAAAGACATGGTGTTTCCACCTCATCCATCTTGCCTTTGTCTTCTTCGGTGACCAAGAATCGGAGATAGATAGTCACCACTACGGGGGCAAAAAGAACCCGAGCATCCTCCGGGACCGAGATGATAATTGATCGCTTACGCTCAGGATCGACACTGAGGGCCGGAAACTAATTGGTCATTTTATAGCTAGAGGAAACCTCACTCAATGTCTTACTCGGTACCTCCAAGTCACCCAGACCGGTGATATCTTCCACTCTAATAAAATAGCCACGGAAAGGGTTTTCTGTTCCATGAACCTCTTCCCCGTGGAAAGTCTCCACCGCCTAAGCTTCATGTATCATCGACTCAGTAAATGAAGGAAACGAGGGGGAATATCCCATATCTATCACCCCAAGTAAATCTATTAGGACACTGCCTTCATCTCGGAGAGCCACAAGCATGGTTTCTACACCAGTACCAACCGCCTCCTCGGTAGCCTTCTCACCTCGAGGTGAAGCGTATTCAGCTCTTTCTGGCTCGGGGACTTCGGCCGAGGCTTCCAACTCAATCTCATCAAGTTGAGGTAGAGAAATTTCAAATCCCACCGGCTCAGTAGTTCCCCGAATCTCGGTGTCAACTCGCACACGGGCCACTAGCCCGGAGTCTTCTTCTTCTTCTCAATCCCTTAGCCGTTGGACTGACTCCAAAGTTAGAGGGATGATGTACCCCTTGGGTTTACGGGATATTTTCTTTTTGGGTTTTTGCCATTTAGAGTTCGAATCCCTTTTCCTCTTCTTCTCCTTCATCGGCTTCGAGACAGATGGTGGGGGACGGACTTCTTCATCACCAGACGGGGGCCTCATCATCACATCCTTTCCGAGACCTACAAAAGAATAAAAATGAGTAAGCACGGGAAAATATTCGAATAGTTGTCAAATCATTAAGTCAGGAAGAAAAATTTACCATGACTACTAGCCTCCCATCGACCCTTTGACAAATCGAGCCATGCACGCTCAGCATGTGTCGACTGCGATACTAGGATCCTGACCCAGTTCTCGAGTTGGGGAACTGCACCCGATATCCAAGCAACGGCTGCATCAAGTAAATCACTGATAAGAAAGGGTGAAAAACGAAGACAATAAACAGAAATTAAGGACAAAATTATACTTATGATTCATATTTTGTTTCTCAGGAAATGGCATACTCTCAGTCGGGATCAAATCTGAGGTCTTCACTCGAACAAATGGCCCATCCAGCCCCTGTCTTTATCCTTACCTACGCTCGATCAAGGTGACCTGGTGGCCCGACGTTGAAGCTTTATTAGTCCTCCTCGATAGAGTCATGGGCTATACATGCGTATGAGGTAGTCGAGGGTGAAGGGAATCCCGTCGATTTAGCTTACGAAGAAACGAAGTAATATCACTATCCTCTAGAAATAGGGATGAATCTAACCGAGGGTCACCTCGTATTTCTTGCAGAAATATATGACAATCGGATCCAAGGGACCCAACGTGAAGGGGTAAGTGCAAACACTTAAGAACCCTTCCACATGGTGGTGATTGATTCTTCTCGAGCAGGCACCACCATATGTTTCTTACCCCAATTGAAATCTTTTTTAACCTGGTAGAGGAGGTTATCGGGTATCGAGCATATATATACCTCGATACCGGCTCGCATCGACCCAGAATCGAGGAGGTTTTTTCAACCTTGAAGTCAGAATTGATGACACACCCACCGGGAAAGAACTCTTCAGACTGTGGCTTCGCAGTTAGTTCTTCGTCAGCCGACCAGGACGAGGAAGTTATTTCTTTTTACAGAATAGTTTTTGAAGTTTTAGCCATTTAGTTTTTATGGATGAGAAGAATAGAAATTGAAAAGGAATACTTGGTATTTTGTGATAGAACAAGCGAAGAAACGCAGAGATCTGAAAATACAAAGCTTTGAAGAAGGCAAAGGATTTTGAAGATTAGAGTGAAGAAGATTTGAAAGTAAAGTTTGAAAAATGAAGAGGGAGGGTATTTATGATTTCTCAATGACGATTCAAAGCCGGTATTGGCCGACCGTCGACTGACGCACATTAAATGCATGGGAAATTGTGCTAGCGAGACATTTCGATTACCTCTAATGCTTATGTCATGATGTAAAGAGGTGAAGACCGAGGGCTCATATCGTTTCTTGTCATTACTCTCCAAAAAATGAGGGGACTATTTGTATGCGGTCAAAATCAGGCTTGCCCTTTTCGTATGATTAATCGATATTAGGACGTGGCAGTCCAAGGTTCGACCCTATGTCATATCGGACCATGAAAGAAGTTAGATTGCCAAGATCATGACTCAGGGACCGATCGAGATCAAGATCAACCAAGATCGAGACCGAGCGGGATAGATATCGAGCAAGATTGAGGGAAGCCTGCCGAGCCAAATAACAGAAAACCAATATATCCGCGATGGGGTGAGGATCACGGCGAAAATCTTGGCACGTATCAGGAAGAGGCCGATTAATCAGCTAATCATGGGATTTCTTACTATATTTAAGATTGTATTATGGGTAGGACTCCCCTCCTATATAAAGGGGGTCTGATCATTTGTAAAGGACATCAGATTAACACTATTCAAAATAATATACTACTTTTCTCTTGAGAATTCAATACTCTTTGTTCTGTTCATATTTTCTAGTAGAATGTCTATTTGGTTCAAAGGCGACCTAGCTCGAGGGCCAAGGTTGCACATATCATTTGGTTTGCTTTTCCTTACAGACAATAATTAATATCAATTTACGTATTTTCTCATTTTTTGCCAAGTGAAATCATGTATCCTTAAGCCACATATAAATTCAATTGTTATCCGTTTTTAGGGTAAACATAGTGTACTCTTTGTATTGCTATATTCTAAAGAGGTGGCTAGCTCATGATGAAACTCTCAATCTTATACTTTGGCGTCTTTTGATCTTTGGATACTTTTTTATCTCGGTCAATACTTCAGCATATTTGGTGCTATATCAATTTGATTTGTAATGCTCGACTTGATCATTCACTGCCTAATCCTCTATTTTTGTCAAATAGAGTTTAATAGACTTAAATGTGAAACCAAAAAATAAGAATCTTAGTTAAAGCCTATTATTAAAAGAAATCGGGTTACTGATAACTAAATAATTTCTTACGTCCTCAATAATTCACTTGAGAGAAAATAAATATGGTAATACGATTGAAAAGAGAGAATAATAAATTTCACAAAAGAAGCAAGAGAAAATCAGTGTATTATGATAATATTCGGAACTTTTAATTACAAAAGAGATTTTGCACCCTTATATAGGAATACCCAAATATAATGTTTCTTCCTATTTATGGCGAATCCATTATGGGCATTAATAGTTAATTGCCCGTTATGATTGGTAATCGTAACTGACTATAAGAATTTTGTAATGATTCTGATTCCCTTTCCTCATTAATTGTGGGTTCATGGATCTTCCTTTTTCCAGTCTTGATTCGTTCCGCTCGTGCCTCTTCAACAACTGCTTAGGCTCGATCGTTGGTTCTTTATTGTCTAGTGGGTGTTTGCCCCACATCTTCCGTGCTTCATACACTTCATTAATGAAGTATGCCATATGTCATTCCACTATTGTTCCAAGTATCATGCTTTGTCAGCTAAATATGATTCCATGTGTAACACTTATTTACCATCAACACAGATAGTCTCCCCACTTTATGAATATTCTTCAATTGAATATTCGGGAAGTGGTAAGTATTTATGGCGGGATCTCTTCGTGCCGCTTTCCAAGTATCTGTAACGACCCGACCGATCGTTTTGATAAATTAAGCTCTGTTCGGTGGAATAAGATCTTGAACAGCTTCACTTTGTGTATATCGACATGCGTGCATGGTTGGATTCAGTTATCGGATAATCCGGAGTCGGATTGGAAGAAAAATTTCTATTTTTGAAACTTAAGTGATGGAAGTTGACCGGAGGTTTGACTTTTGAGTAAACATCCTTGGAATGAGTTTTGGGTGATGCTAACAACTTCGTATGAGGATTTTGGACTTAGGCGCGCGTCCGGAATTGGTTTTGGAGGTCCGTAGAGTAATTTGTGGTAATTTGGCGAAAGTTAGAATTTTGGCGATTTCGGCCGATAGGTAAAAATTTTATATCGGGCTTAGAATGGAATTTCGGGAATGGTTGTAGGTCCGTTGTGTCATTTGTAACTTGTTTGCAAAATTTGGCGTCATTCCGAGTTGAATTGATAGGTTTCAGCACGAGTTTTGATATTTGAATATTTGAAAACTCATAAGTTTGATTTTGGGTTGATTCATCCTTTTAGTGTTGTTTTATGTGATTTGAAACCTCGAGCGAGTCCATGTTAGGTTATATGACTTGTGTGTGTGGTTGGACAGGGTCCCGGGGGGCCCGGGTGTGTTTCGGATAGGCTTCAGGTCAATTTTCCCTCTTGTTGCACTGTTGATGCTGTTTCTGATTTCCTTCTATGCGATCACATAGTATTAGTGTTGCACCCGCCCCTTTTTCTTTCATCACGTTCACAATAATTGGTCCGCGATCGCATAGCTCTAGCAATTTTATTATCCGCGTTCGCATTCGTCCTTCACGATCGCACAGTAGAGAGACTGGCTCAAGCCAGAACTTGTTCCTTCTATGCGATCGCAAACAGTGCCTCGCGTTCGCATACACTTCCCCTCCCCTTCTTCTGCGATCGCACAGTGGTGCACGCAATCACGTAGTGAAATTTCACCAACGACCATCCTTCCTTCTATGCGATCGCATCATCTCATCCGCGATCGCATTGAACAAATACCTGGGCTGATTATAAAACTCCAAAATGGGAGTTTCACCATTTTTATCATATATTGACCTCTAGAGCTCGGACCTTGGCGATTTTTGATGGGTTTTTTCACACAATTCGAATGGGTAAGTGTTCTTCGACTAGAATTAAACATATTCCATGAATTAGTCCTTGTTTTTATTATTTAATTTATGTTTTGGGCTGAGCAAAATGTGAGTTTTGAAAGAAAATTTCTAAATTGAAAAATCATGATTTGAAGGACCAAATGATATTGGAATTAAATAACTTTTGTATGGTTGAACTCGTATCGAAATAGGTAATTGGATTTTCTAAAAATTTGATGGGTTCCGAGGCCGGGGCCGGGGGTTGACTTTCGGGTCGATTTTATACTTTTGTAAGGATTGAAACTTTATTATTTGAAAAAGTTACTTATACGTTGTATGTGTATTTTGAAGTGGTTTTAGTCGATTTTGAGTCGTCCGGAGGTCTTTCCTCCCGAGAAGCCCATTTTAGAGTACCAGGTTGTCGTCTTCGAAGTAAGTATCTTGCCTAACCTTGTGTGGAGGAACTACCCCTTAGGATTGAGTCTTCTATGTTGATTTTAGCTGTGTACGCGAGGTGACAAGTGCGTACTCAGACTTATTTGTAAATAGGTTGGCCTTTTAGGATTCTTAGGTCCTTATAGTCCCTGTGTATGAAGTTGTATTTGTTATATCTGAGTTCCGATTGCTAGTTCATCTCTTCTGCTTAATTTAGAAATTACTTGCTTAGTTTTCCTTTGTTGCTTATTTGATCTTAATTGAATTAACTGAAGACTGTACCTTTCTACCGTCGTACTATATCTTCCTTCATAAACTGCCTATTTGAATAGTATTAGCATAATCTCGCCCAATAATTGTTTAGTAGTGATTGGAATATTTATACGTTGGTGTCAAGCATGGTCGTGAGTCGTACATTGTGATTTATATGATTTTTGCTTAAGTGCTACTTAGGTTTAGTTGATAATCATCCATGTTGATGGTATTTCCTTGGTGTCGCCTATTACTGAGCATTCGTTCAAGTTGAGTTTTGTTCTGTGAAGTTGATTGTTTAGGCGAGATTGGCTATAGATGTTTCCCTTGCCGGGGTGACTAGTTTCTTATTGATGACTTGAATAATTGTGAATCGTTGTTATATTTGTTTGTTTTCCCCTCGTTGTATCGTTTCACTTGTGCTTGGTATTCCTTTCACTAACTACTTCTTATGAGTGAGTTTTTACCATTCTTGTGATTCAACTCTTTGTATTGATTTTCTCGTCGCACCTTGTATCCTGGTTGTTTTCCTCAGTTGCACTGCATTGCATATTTAAATTGGGACTACAGACGAGATTCCGGGAGCTTTCCCCCTACACTGCATTGCGTATTTAAATTGGGACTACGGACGAGATTCCGGGAGCTTTCCTCCTGTACTGCATTGCATATTTAAATTGGGACTACAGACGAGATTCTGGGAGCTTTCCCCCTGTACTGCATTGCATATTTATATTGGGGCTACGGACGAGATTCCGGGAGCTTTCCCCCTGTACTGTATTGCATATTTAAATTGGGACTACAGACGAGATTCAGGGAGCTTTTCCCCTGTACTACATGACAAGTTCTGAGTTACGGACAGAGTTCCGGTAGAGTTATCTTGAGGAGATTATGATCGAACGATTTTTATTTCAAAGGTATAGTTGAAAAGTATTTGTACTAGATAGAGACTTATGCAGGAGAGTTGGTTCAAACACTTACTCAAGCTCAAGAAGATCTCTATGCCTCTACTGATAAAGTTAAGTTCTTGGAAAGTTCTTTTACCCCTTTGAAGACTGTCCATGATGCCTCCCAAAATGGAGAAAGAAGATTTGAGAGCTGAGATTGATCAGTGGGAGAAAGACTATGAGGCTCTTGAGGATAAGCTGACACTTGATGTGAGTTGGACTTTTTTGAATACTCGCCTCAAGACTCTAATGGAGGCCAGCCAGCAGGGTTTGACCTTAATGCTGAGATTGCTAAAGCTAAAGAGGTAATTGATAAAACTCAGCAAAGTCAAAACTTTTCCTCACCTGAGAGCGAATTCCCGAAGGTGATGGACTTGTTCCTGGTGAAGCTAATGTTCAAGCCCCTTCTCCCCAAGCTGATCCTTCTTCTCCCGTTGCTGATGTTCCAGTGGATGATGCCTCTTTATATGCTTCCCCCTAGTGTTTTCCGTTACTTGGTTGTTTTGTTTAGAACTTTTTGGTGGGAAGACTTTTTTTTAGAATGGTTGTTGGTTTACCCCTATCTTGTTCTGGGGTTTGATGACAAACAAGTACCTTTGTTTTTACAAAGTTTAATATATAAGTCTCGGTTTTCTTTACCGCTTATTTTGATATTTGAGTTTTTGTTCCACTCTTTAGTATTCAAACTTGCATTTAAAAATGCTTTAACATTCCGAGATTTTGATAGACATGAATTTTTATAAAAGAGGGCCCTTTTATAAGCGACAATGATGAAGATGACGTCTCATCTTCATATAGGTGTAAATATATTAAAGAAGTAGAAAAAGAAATAATTTGAGGAGGTTTTATGCTTTGAACTTTCAAATTTTGTACATCATTCTTCATTTATGCATATAACTTTTTGTACAACATTTACAACTCTTTCATAACTACTTTCTTTTTAACAAGTTTCAAAATTCTGGGTCTATTGTATCGTAACTAATTACTGAATTTAACCTAAAAACTCATAGGAACTTGGATTATATCTTGTGTCCTTCTTGCGAGTTTACACATATTATTTCTCTTGGAACTCTGAACCGGCATATAATGTTTCACCAAACAAAGTCCATGACTTCTTTCTCTCGCACTTGTTTGAAGGCTCCTGCCTCTACCCATTTAGAAAAATAATCTGCTAATACTAATAAAAACCGTACCTTTCCTTTAGCTTGTGGCAATGGATCCACGATATCCATCCCTTACTTCATAAAAGGCCATGGTGAAATAACCGGATGTAATAGCTTCGTTGGGCGATGCATGTTATTGCCATATCGTTGGCATTTTTCACATTTGGCCACCAAATTTTCTGCATCTTCTTCCATTTTTGGCTAATAGTATCCTGCTCTTATTAGAGTCTTTACCAAGGATCTTCCTCCTGCGTGATTTCCACAATGACCATTATGTACTTCTCTCATCACATTTTTTTTGAGAAGGTCCGATACATCTTTCCAAAGGTCCTCCGAACATCTTTCGATATAGGTTTCCACGAATCAAACAGTAACGGGCAGCTTTTCGTCGAAGTAATCGAGACTTTTTCTTGTCTTCAGGTAGGATTCCGTAATGGAAAAAGTTAACAAATTCTTTTAAATTATTGAAATTAACCTCATTTTTATCTTGGTCGATTTCTGAATGAAACAAATGTACTACGATAGCATTTTCCGCATTCGTTACTTCTACCACAGACATGAGATTAACTAGTGCATCTACTTCCATATTTTCCTCTCTGGGTATTTGCACGATTATCCATGATTGAAATTATCTGATAAATTCTCATGCCTTTTTAAAATATTGTTGCATCCGTACCTCTCTTAGCTATGTAAGTCCCCTGCATCTGGTTAACTACCAGTTGTGAATCACTTTTGATTACAATCTGCTCTATACCAAGTTCTAGTGCCAGTTCCAGACTTGCAATCACAACCTTGTACTCTGCTTCATTGTTAGTAATGGGATAGCATTTTATTGCATGTCTTATGATTTCCCCCGAAGATGGGATTAGAACAATACCTAAACCTGATTCTTTAGCATTTGAGGAGCCGTTAGTAAATAGGATCAAGTACCCATATTAGATCAGGTGAATACCTGTAGTTTCTTTTATGCTTCAAGAACTATTCATGTGTTGAAATCTGCCACAAAATCTGCTAAAACTTGTGATTTTATCGCAATTCTGGGTTGGTACATGATATCATATTCACTGAGTTCTATAGCCCATTTAGCTAACCTACCTGACAGTTCTTGCTTATGCAATATTTTTCTTAGGGAATAAGCAGTTACTACAGAGATATGATGTCATTGAAAATAAGGCCTCCATTTTCTAGATGCCATAATTAATGCTAAAATAAGTTTTTTTAAGTGAGGATATCGAGTTTCAGCATCCAACAAAGATTTGCTAACACAATAAATTGGAGATTGTTTACCTTTATCTTCTCGTACCAATACCGCACTTACCGCCATTTCTGACACGGCGAGATAGACGAGTAACCTATATTCATACTTTGGTTTAGTCAGTAAGGACGGATTTGATAAATATGCTTTTAGATTTTTAAGAGCTCTTTGACATTCATCAGTCCACTCAAATTGGTTTTGCTTTTTCAATACTGAAAAGAATTTAAAACTTTTCTCCAAAGATTTGGAAATAAATCTTCCCAGAGCTGCTATCCTTCATGTCAACCTCTGCACCTCTTTTTGCTCATGAGTATGTCTGGTATCTCCTCAATGGCGTTGATCCGTGCAGGATTCACTTCAATACAAACGTAAAAATTTACTTGAAGCCATGCCAAAGGCACATTTTTCTGGATTTAGCTTCATATTATATTTGCGGAGAAATTAGAAGGTGCTCAAAAGGTGTTGAAAATGATCCCCTGCTTGTGCAGATTTGACTAACATATCATCGATGTAGACCTCCATAGTCTTTCCTAGGTATTATTGAAATATTTTAGTCACCAATCTTTGATACGTGGCCACAACGTTTTTCAAACCAAATGGCATAACTTTGTAAAAGTAAGTCCCTTTGTATGTAATAAACGAGGTTTTTTCTTCATCTGGAAGATCCATTTTTATTTGATTATAACTTGAATACGCATCTAAAAACTTCAACAGCTCAAGACCTACGGTAGAATCAATTAATTGATCTATATGTGGTAAAAGAAACGAATATTTTGGGCAAGCTTTATTTAATTCATTATAATCTACACAAACCCGCCATTTTTCATTCTTTGTCAGAACTACCACCGTATTAGCTAACCAGTTTGGGAACTTTACCTCCCGTATTGATCAAATTTTTAGAAGTTTTTATACCTCATCTTCAGTTACTTGGTTTTTGAAGGACCCTTGCTTCCTTTTATTTTGCTTGACTTGTGGATATAATGGATCTTCATTCAGTTTGTGGGCCATCACCTCCAGTGGTATACCTGTTGTATTGGTCAAAATTTGGATTAGACTTGATAGCCGTATTGGTCGTGGTCGAAGTCTAAGCCGGTCACAGTTTAGTGAGGAAGAGTCCCTCTCAGGAGGGTTAACGCCATGGTCGAGTAGAGATTATAAGAAAGCAATGGTAAGATGAGTTTAGGGCAGGGAGAGGGAAGTTTCCTTTGGTTGTAATTTTTTAGGGTTTCTAAAGAATGTTCCTTATAAATAGGAAGAGAAAAAGAACAAAAGGGGATCTTGAACCTTTTGAGAAGAACACACTTGTAAAGTTGACAATAAAGAATATACAAAACTTGTCTTATCCACTGATTCCTTGATTTTAATACACCCTTTTCGTTCATAAGATCCAAGAATCTTGTGTTCATTTACATTTTACACTATTCACGTTGCTGACAGGGAGAAAATTCTCCCAAGTCACTCAATATTTGGATGATATATTCCTTTTTATTGCATTTATTGCCATTGCATGCATTTATTCTACACCCCTTTTGAAACATTCATTGATGATAATTGTACACAATTGGCTTATATCTAATATTGCTGGGCTTAGCTCAATCTTACCTCCACGTCCAACTTCCAGATCTAGTAATCATTAAATTTAACTAGGATTCACCCCTTACACTATTTATTAATTCGTTGGAAGAAAAGGTTAATACTTTTTTGACAAAATAATTTGGCGCCGTCTGTGGGGAGGTTCTAGTTAAATCTTTAGTTTCTGCTAGATCTAAAAAAACACACGCACAACAGTTATCTTTTTCGTTCGCACGAACTAACAATGGCAGAAAAAGGAGAAGAAAAGATAAAAGCCATAGTGGATGTCACTACCAACCTCATGAATACCATCAATGAGGTTGATGGAGAAGGCGAGGAGAATGTAACGCCAAGCGTTACGCCAGGGCAAAGCGGTTCACCTCCCCCTCATAGAAGAGTAACCGCCACGCGTGAAAAGGGGGCTTCCACGTCCACAACCGAAGAAGCACCACCAGCGGAGAAAAAGTTACTGGAAGCATGGCTGACAAGTACACTAAGCAACTTCCTTGACAAACCCGCTCAAGGATAAAGTCAAAGCACCGCACAAGCGTATGCTATAACATCCATTAACGAGCAACCCCCCCTCCCAATAAGTAATACTAACACATTTGTCGATGCAGGCAATGACACACTCGCAACCATACTGAAGAAGATGGAAGAAATGAAAATGAGAACAAAGCACTCTGCGACCAGATGAAGGATCATCAAGAAAGGCTCGACAAGCTACCAGGCGCCCCAAAACTCCTGTCTAAACGGGACATTGGCCGGTTCGTCGAACAACCGTATAGTGAAGAGGCAGCCCCGTATGCCATACCCAAGACCTTCCAAATGCCACCATATTTGAGGATATATGACGGCACGATAGACCTCAAAGATCACATTATTCATTACGTCACAGCGGTGAAGGGCAACAACCTCTCAAAGGAACAGGTACCGTCAGTATTGCTGAAGAAATTCGGTGAAACCCTAACGGGGGGAGCCTTAACATGGTATTCACAGCAACCAGCACGGTCAATAACAATGTTCGAGGAAATGGCCGACAAGTTTGTAACCGCCCACGCTGGGTCTAAAAAGGCGGAGGCCAGAGTAAACGATATATTCGCCCTTAGACAGTCGCCTGGCGAGGGACTCAAAGGACTTCCTCACCCGATTCAACAGAGTTAGAATGAGCTTGCCAAATGTATCAGAAAGGGTGGTTCTGACATCCTTCCAAAGTGGGTTGAACAGGAATGGGTCGAGGGCGACCAGAAAATATTGAGCAGGCTCATGAAATATCCCCCCACCACTTGGGAAGAAATTCACAACGATTATTACGTCGAAGTAAGAGCAGACGAGGACGAACTCAATGGCCTAACCCTACGGCTAACGTCAGTCCAAACAGAGTCGAGAAGAGACCGCAACAATGATAGCCGAAGAGATCACTCAGGTCCACGTCCCAACCGGGACAGGCACCAACCATACGTCAGAGCGGCTATCCCACCATCTTCTCGCCATACAGAAGGGTTGTCCAGGCCAAATGCGGGGAGTCAACGAAATGAAAGAGGTATGCCTCCACTCTTATCCACTCACAATTTTGTGTTTCCCCTTCAGAAATAGTGTACGCACTAGAGAAGCTCGGCCCGAAGGTAAAGTGGTCGCAAAAGATGAAGTCCGATCCAAACACTAGAAAGTCGAACGCCCTTTGTGAGTTCCACTAGGAGCGAGGTCAAAGAACCGAATATTGTATAGCTTTACAACAAGAAGTGGTGAACATGCTCAACCAAGGACACCCAAACGAGCTGATGAGCGATCGAGGAAGAGCCAACTTCAATCGCGGACGAGAACAACACCAAGTCCCTCCAAAACCACCCTCCCCCTACCGCACCATCCAAATGATCATCGGCGGAGGCAACGAAGCCAAAATCAATCACATGAAGTTCAACACCACGCATAAAGTGAAATGGCCGATCACCCATGAACGGTATGATGACATCGAAGACAGTATCATCTTCGATAAGTCAGATACCCACGGTTTGAATTTTCCTCACCTTGATACTCTTTTCATTACCTAACGAATTTTAGATACTGGTGTAAAAAGAATAATGGTAAACGACGTAAGCGGCGCGTGTATTGTCCACCCCCGAGTTCTCTCACAAATGAGACTCAAGGACAAGATAGTACCACGTGGCATAACATTGACAAGTTTTAACAATGCAATTGAGCGAACCTCAAGGAAAATAATGCTACCCGTCCTGGACGGAGGCGTCACCCTAGAGACAACATTCCATATCATGAACCAAGACACAACCTACAATGCCATCATAGGACGACCTTAGATACACGCCATGAGAGCCATCCCATCCAGCTTGTATCAAGTAATCAAGTTCCCTACCCCGTGGGGGATATTCATCATTTGAGGCGAACATCGAACAGCCTAAGAATGCTATCGCATCTCCCAAGACTGTACATACACTCAACAGTTAAAAGGAACGATCTCGGAATCATAGCAATTAAAAAAGTCGGGGCCCGAACCCGACAAAGAGAAAGATGTCATCAAGGACCCTGATGTCGTGGAAGCCACGAGGTCAATGGTAGAAGACCTCGACCCCGTCCAAATAGATAAAAATGACCTCAGCAAAAAGGCTTACATCGGCCATAAACTCTCCGAACCAGGTAAATTTCACAAATTTTTAACTGACAATGCAGACCTATTTGCTTTCTCCCATGCAGATATGCCAAGCTTCCCGAAGGATATTGCCACACAAAAATTTAACGTAGATCCATTCTACCCACCACTACGGCAAATAAGAAAAAAATTCAACGCTGCAATCAATGAGGCCGTCCGCAAAGAGGTGGAGAAACTACTCGCCAACGGCTCCATCAAAGAGTCCAAATACCCCCAATAGGTCACCAACGTAGTCATGGTAAAGAAGAAAAATGGAAAATGGCGCATGTGCGTGGATTTCACAGACCTAAACAAAGCATGCCCAAAGGACTCATATTCGTTGCCACACATCGACCAACTCATCGACGCAACGGCAGGGCACGAGCTGCTAAGCTTCCTGGACGCCTATTCGGGATACAACCAAATCCTCATGGAGGAGGAGGACCAGCAAAAGACCACTTTTATAACTCATCAGGGGACGTACTTCTATAGATTCATGCCATTTGGGTTGAAAAACACAGGAGCAACCTATCAAAGGCTAGTCACCAAGATGTTCAAGGACCAGCTCGGTAAAACAATGGAAGTATACATAGACGATATGTTGGTCAAATCCAAAAGGAAAGAAGATCATATCGACCACCTGAAAGAGGCCTTTGATATACTGCGGCGTTACGGTATGAAACTAAACCCCGAAAAGTGTGCTTTCGGCGTAACCTCGGGCAAGTTCCTCGGCATCCTAGTGTCACAAAGAGGCATCAAAGTCAACCTCGACCAGACCAAAGCTATCGAAAGAATACCTGAAGTGTTTACCAGCAAGAAACACGTATAAAAATTGACCAGCCGTATAGACGCCCTGTCGAGATTCATCTCACGATCCTCCGATAGATGCCACAAGTTTTTCAACGTACTCAAGAAATACAACGGGATCCAGTGGAACTCAGGGTGCATCAAGGCCTTAAGGGAACTAAAGGCATATTTTTCCCTGCCTCCACTACTCGCCAAAGTAGAATACAGCGAACACCTCCTTATATACTTGGCCGTATCAGAAGTAGCGGTAAGTGCAGTGCTGGTCCGCAAAAACAAAGGTACACAATATTCAATTTATTATATTAGCAAAACCCTGATCGACGCCGAAATGAGGTACCTCCACCTCGAAAATTTGGCTCTGGCAATGGTCACAGCTTCACGAAAGCTTAGACCTTATTTCCAATGTCACCCCATATCAGTGGTCATGACCTTCCCCCTAAGAAGCATTCCACATAAGCCGGAACAGTCGGGGAGGCTGGCCAAATGGTCCATCGAATTGAGCGAGCAAGATATCACATATCAACCATGAACGGCGATAAAGTCGCAAGTACTAGCAGACTTCGTTGCCGACTTCAGCGCCAAGATAATGCCTGAAGTCGAGCAGGAAACTTCTCGTACTGCTCCCAACTTACCTGACCTATGGGTCTTATACACCGATGGCGCTTCTGACGCGTCAGGTTATGGACTGGGACTCGTACTCGAGGTCCCAACGGGCGAAATCATCCGCCAGTTCATACGGTGCCCCGATATGACTAACAACGAGGCAGAGTACGAGGCCGTAATTATAGGACTAAATCTAGCTCTCAAGTATGGAGCACGATGAGTCATCCTTCGATGCGACTCAGAACTTGTCGTCAACCAAGTCACAGGGACTTACCAAATCAATGAGCAAAGGCTACAAAAGTACCAAGCAAAAATTCATAAACTGTTGCCGGAATTCGACGAGTGCCAATTCAATCAAGTACCTTGAGCTCAAAACATCGAGGCAGATGGCATCGCTAAATTAGCAACAGTAACAAAAAGTATAAATGGAAAGGAGAATGTGGTCACCCTACTCCACTCGTCAATAGACCAACTTGAGGTACACTGCATAAACCTAACTTGGGACTGGCACAACCGATTATAACATACTTGCAGGAAGGAATACTTCCATCAGAGAAAAAAAGAAGCCAAAAAGCTTCGAATGCAGGCGGCCAGGTACAACATCATCGACAACGACTTGTACAAAAGGACGTTCGGCGGTCCCTTGGCAAAATGCCTAGGACCAAACCAAACAAGATGGGTCATTGAGGAATTACATGAAGGCCATTGCGTATCCCATACAGGTAACCGAGCCTTCGTCAGATTCCTCATACGATCAGGATATTATTGGCCCGCCATGAATAAAGAAGCCACCGACTTCGTAAAAAAATGCGAGCAATGCCAGAAATATGCTCCCATGATACACCAAGCGGGCGAGCACCTCCACTCAATCACATCGCCAAGGTCGTTCATCAAATGGGGAATGGATATCGTGGGACCACTTCTAGCAAGACGAGGTAATGTACGTTTCCTTTTGGTTTTAACTGACTACTTTTTCAAATGAGTAGAAGCAGGTGTGTTTGCCCAAATACGAGAACAGGAAGTCATCACATTCATATGGAGGAATATTATATGCCGCTTCGGCATCCCCAAGGAGATCAGCTGTGATAACGGACCACAGTTCACCAGGAGGAAGACTGCCGAATTTTTTGAAAAATGGCACATCAAGCGAATAGTCTCCATGCCATATCACCCTGCAAGCAAAGTCCAAGCCAAATCCTCCAACAAAACAATACTAAATATCATGAAGAAGAAACTCGAAGACGTCAAGGGACTGTGGCCAGAACTACTACCAGACGTGTTATGGGCATATCACACCATGCCAAAAATGACACAGGAGAAACGCCCTACTCATTGGTCTATGGGATTGATGTAGTGATACCGATCGAGGTCGGGGAGCCAAGCCTGAGATACTCCAATGAGAGTGGACCAAGAAACAATGAGAACAGAAAGTAGGATCTCGACGAAGTAGAGGAACAAAGAGATATGGCCTACATAAGAATGATAGCCCAAAAACAGCAAGTAGAACGGTATTATAACAAAAAGGCCAAAGTCAGACCACTCAAAGTCGGGGACTACGTACTCAAGGCCAAAACACAGGCAAGAAAAGACCCAAGATAAGGCAAACTAGGAACCAACTAGGACGGACCGTACAAAATCACAGCAGTAGACAATGGAGGAAAAGCTACTACCAAACAATTGGAATGTCTCTCACCTCAAATACTTCAACTTCTGAAAACGGGCATCCTCCAAGTCGTACTCTATTTCAGTCACTCAGGTTGTATCCCTAGTTGCGTTTTATCGAGGGGTTTTTTAATGAGGCGATGAAGGGGACGTCTCGAAGTTCAAGTATGTGATTCATCGCTCCACCTATCGACTACTCCAGGCAGAAAGATGAAGGGACTAGGTAGACGGGGAACTTCTCAAATGTATGTATTGAACAAGTATGTAATATTCTCCAATGAAATGAATAAACAAAGCATTCTGCAACATTTTTTGCACAACTCCAAATCGTTCTACATCACTTTACATTCAACTTCGCTCGAATCGCCTTGAATTCGACCTCGCTCAAATCGCTTTGTATTTGACCCCGCTCGAATCACTTTACATTCGAACTCGTTTGAATTATTTCGCATTCGACCTCACTCGAATCACTTTACATTCGACCTCGCTCGAATCATTTTACATTCGATTTCGTTCGAATCACTTTACATTCGACCTCGCCCAAATCATTTTACATTTGACTTCGTTCGAATCACTTTGCCTTCGACCTTGCTCAAATCGCTCTGTATTCGACCCCGCTCGAATCACTTTACATTCGACCTCGTTCAAATTGCTTTGCATTCGACCTCGCTCGAATTATTTTACATTTGACCTCATTCGAATCTCTTTGCATTCAACCTCACTCGAATCATTTTACATTCGACCTCGTTCGAATCACTTTGCATTCGACCTCGCTCGAATCACTTTGTATTCGACCCCGCTCGAATCACTTTACATTCGACCTAGTTCGAATTTCTTTGCATTCGACCTCGCTCTAATCACTTTACAGTCGACCTAAAATCAGTCTACGCTCAGCCTCCCCGAAAGCAACATCACACAACAAAAAAAAAAGCAACAAGAGAGCGTGAATCCGAAAACATATAGCAAAAAGGTAACCATTCCATTTCAATTGATTGGATTACAGTACTTGTTTTTTTACAAAGGGCTCGATTACACCCTCACAAAAATATCAAAACAACAAAAAATTAAGTACAAAGGCTTTATGCTACATCATCCCCGTCAGAACACTCTTCATCATACCAAGGATCATAGGTAAGCCCATCCACAGTGTCATCATCACCATCCCCGCCAGACGTGCCAGGCTCATAGCCACAAGCTTCACGAGTTGCTCATGCCTTGACACGAACGCCTGCAAGCTCTTCCTCGGAAACCTTCCCGGCAGCCCTCAAAGACTTGTACACATCGAGTTGGGCCTCAGCATGAACCCACACCTTGTACAACTCTCGGATACATTCGGATCGCCAGAAGCTTGAGAAGTAAATGGTCAAGCTAGATGTTCCCTCTCGGCCTTCAGGAGTACGATCTGCTCATTTAACCCAGATAACTCCCCTTCCAAATTCCCAACCTGCTCCTCTAACCTCGCCACCTTAAGAACTGATGTCTCCGCCTCACTGGCCCTCTCAGACCTACAAACGCGCAAGGTACCCGCCAAAGCTACTGCCTCCACGACTGTGGCCATCCTGGTCTTCTCATCCAGATTCAGCTCCGCGAACCTAACGCTCAGCTCTGTCCTCAAGTAAGTGGCCCTGGCCTCACTCTGTTCAAGCTCTACCTTCAAGGATGCCACTCGCGCCTGGAGATCTTCTCTCTCGGCCATTACCCCCTTACTCAATTCAAGATCATCTTCCTTGGACCTCAGCGTCTCATCCAACACGCTGCATCGACCAACAACCTTCATGATCTCCTCGTCATTTTCCTTCAGCTCTTCGTCCTTCCTCCCAATCTCATCGTGCAACTTTCGGAATTGACCGTCCTCGCCAACAATCCTGACCATCCTCCGATACTTGGTGCTCCTATAGAGAGAAACCCTTTCCTCCTCTCGTCGGTCGTGCTCAATCTCCAGGATAAGAGTATGATGAGAAAAAAAAAGGAAGACAAGTCACCCAAAGTAAAATAACACCCACAAAACACAAAAAAAATTAGAATAAAAGAAGTGAGAACTCACCCGCAAAGCCATGCCCGATATGCCTAGAGAAAGATCAGTATCGTTCAGTGTCCGCAACGTCATGTTTTTCGCCTCCGCACATAAGGGGGCGAAAGATGGCGCCACGCGCTCTGAGTCGACCAAAAGGTTGTAATCCACATGAATGGCTATTTGCCGATTAGGACCTTCAGTCATTATCTCCACACGAGTAGCCCTCTTAGTGAAAGTATGTACCTCCCGGGGTTCAATGTCAGAACCGGAGTCGACGTCCCCTGCGGGGACTTCACCACCTCTTACGGCCACCGATGAGGATCCACCATTAACAGCCCGCACGGGCGCTTTTCCACTATAAACCCCCTCGACCCTAGAAGGCCTCTCCTCCATAATGGAACCCGTTGCAATAACCGCCTCCATGGATGGCAACGGCTCTAGCCTCGCCTCAAGAGCCATGATTCCCTCCGACTCTTCAACAGCAATGACCTTCCCTATTTCTACCCTCCGCCTCTTCCTCGACGATGAATCCTCACCACGAGATGACTTGTCGGCAAGAAGAAAAACCCGCTGAGAAGAAACCTCATCTTGGACGACAATGGTTAGAGAGGCGGACTCCATTACCGGTGGAGATTGAGCCTGACCTCATATAGAATCGACTAGAGTGAACTCCATCACGACCGAGGTCACCTTATGGCGAAAGTAAAGAGCGGGAGCCTTCGTCTTTTTAGAAACTCACCAACCTAACACCAACGGGAAGTCAAGTCAGAGAACGATAAAGGACAAAGCTAAGCCGGAGAATATGAATACTTACGAGATGAGGTCCTAAGCCCATGGCGCGTATGGAAGGACGCCCAATCGCGAATCCCCACGGTGTGGGGCAACACGCAAGTTACCCAATCCTCAATATCCAAGAGAAGGAGAACGCATCATAGTTGAAAACAAGGAAACCATGAACGGGTCGAAGACTGAAAAGAAAAGCAAATGGTAAGAGGAGATACTTACAATTGTAATTCCACTTCTCAGGAAACCCAGTCAGGTCCGCCACTATATGATCGATTCTGACAAAGAAATATTTGCTCCAGAACAGTCGACTCGCTTTATCATCCATCCCCGCCACCAACCCCTTCGTTCCACGATGTCGTAAATGTATCAGAGTGCCTCTAAAAGATGTAGGCAAGAACAGGTGCAGCAAATGGCCGTCCAATTCAATGTACTTAGCCAGCATCAAGAAGACCTTATATAAGTAGGGGGAGAGTTGTGTTGGGCAAACGCCGTAGAAGTGGGAGAACTCCTTGGCTATCCGAGAGAGAGGAAGGGAGTAGCCAATCACGAAGGGATAAGCATAAAAAGGACAACACCTTGGCCGATGAACCTGAATTATATCGCCCCCCGCCGGGAGAATCTCGGCGTAAGGAGGGATGCGGTATTCAGATCGTATGTCAGCCAATTCATTTGACCCCGACTCAGAAAGCTCAGGAGCAGGATCAGTTTCTTTAGGAAAATTATTTTTAACTGTAGGATTTTTGGGAACCACCTCCTCAACAGTGGGGAAACTGTCATCCCTTTCGACCGTGGGCTCCCCACCGACAGGAGGAGTGGCCACCGATAAATGAGTGGATTCGAAAACTTCATCATGACTGTGAGGGGAAGTTGACATACTAACAATGTAATGTGTATACAACGAGATAAGAGAAAGGGAGTAACGACTGGGAAAGAAACCAAAAATCGAAAATGAAGAAACTGCAAGAAATAGAGGAGGAGATCACAGAGAGAATGTATGCCTAAGAAGAAGGAAATAGTGAAAGTTTCGAATGAGAAACCCCTCTCCTCCATTTATAGGGTTGGGTGGCATCAAAATCGAGGCCAAAAGTCGTCAATGGCACCAAAATTGAATCAACAGTGTAGACTCTGCATCGGAAATACGCATAATGTTGACATGCGTGGCGATAACGTCATCCAACATCACCTAAACCAACCGTAGTCTTGTTGGCAACCGTCAGCCCGACTTCGACCGATCAGATCCAACCGTCACGACCAAATTTCTCTTAGAACGAGCACGAGCGTAGTCCGCTCATCAAGGACGTTGAATACCACAACCTCAATAAGCGGAGGGACTAATTGTATTGGTCAAAATTTGGATTGGACTTGATAGTCGTATTGGTCATGGTCGAAGTCTAAGCCGATCACGGTTTAGTGACAAAGTGTCCCGCACAGGAGGGTTAACGTCATGGTCGAGTAGAGATTATAAGAAAGCAACGGTAAGATGAATTTAGGGCAGGGAGAGGGAATATTTCATTTGAATATTCCTTTGGTTGTATTTTTTTAGGGTTTCTAAAGAATGTTCCCTATAAATAGGAAGAGAAAAAGAACAAAAAAAGATCTTGAACCTTCTGAGAAGAAAACACTTGTAAAGTTGACAATAAAGAATATACAAAGCTTGTCTTTTCCACTAATTCCTTGATTTTAATACACCTTTTTCGTTCACAAGATCCAAGAGTCTTATGTTCATTTACATTTTACACTATTCACGTTGCTGACAGGGAGAAGATTCGCCCAAGTCACTCAATATTTGGGTGATACATTCATATTTATTGCATTCATTTCCATTGCATGCATTTATTCTACACCCCTTTTGGAACATTCGTTGATGATCATTGTACACGATTTGCTTATATCTAATATTGATGGGCTTAGATCAATCTTACTTCCACCTCCAACTTCCAGATCTAGTAGTCATTAAATTTAACCAGGATTCACCCCTTACCCTATTTATTAATTCGTTGGAAGAAAAGGTTAATACTTTTTTGACAAAACACCTGTCATATCTGAATGCGACCAAGCAAAGCACTTTGTGTTAGCTTCTAAAAATTTGACTAACTTACCTTTCATTTCTAGGCTTAGTTTCACTCCAACATAAACTCTTATGTATGGCCATTGCTTGAATAGTGTGATAGCCTCGAGTTCTTCAGTTGTTGTTTTGATGTTTTCATTCTCTTCTGGCTCTTGAATGACATCAGGTCTTAAATCAACATTCATATGTCCTGAACCATTTTTCGTTGAGGTTTGAATTATTATATCATCTATTGAATTCTGTAGTTGTTATTTCTTATTTGCATCGTCGTTTTACTGTGCTTGAATCCACAACTGAATTGATACTTTTAAAAGCTTGCTGATCTCCACGGATTTGTCGAATCCCCCATTGCGAGGGAAACTTAATAACTTGATGTAATGTAGATGGTACATCATCCATATCATGAATCCACGACCTGCCAAGAACCATAGTATAAGCCATGTCTGTATCTATCGCCTGAAATTTTGTATCCTTTATAACTCCTTCTGCAAATGTAGTAAGCATTATTTCCCTTTTGTGACAACGACTGAATTATCGAATCCAAATAAGGTACGTGCTTTAGGCACCATCTTGTCATCAACTTGCATCTAATTTACCACTCTCAGAAGAATAATATTTACGAAGCTACCTGGATCAATCAAAACTTGGCGAATTCGCTTCCCATGGGTAACCGTAACTTTTGAAGTCTTTTTTGCGGCTATATATGTCACAACATTGACCTATTCTCCCCTGCTTATCACGTTAACTGTTCTTTTTGGAGACAACAATTTTGGGAGCTCTTGTCTATTCTTCATATAGGATTGTTTACCTTTCTCGCTGAACAAGTCAGTTAAATAACCATGCTTTAACAAATGCTCTACTTCACCTTGTAATAATCTACAAATTGCTGTTTTATGGCCATGATCATTATGAAACTCGCACTAGAAATCTGGATTTCTTCTGCTCGGGTTTGATCTCATTTATTTAGGCCACCACACATTATCTCCCATACTTCTTAGAACATCTACCAACTCGGAAGTGCTAATATTGAAACTGTAATCACCAATCCTTGCGTTCGTGTTAGCATCATTGTCTCACGCATCTCGCCCTTTTCCAAACTTGGATGATGAACCCGCATCTCTGTGCCTTGATCTAGAATCATACCGTATGTTTTCTTGTTTAGACCGTGAATCCCGTCCCGCATGTCCTATGTAATGTTCATACCTATTTTTACTGGACCTTTTTTCAGATTCTGATCGTCTCGAACTTGTTCTTTCATCAATCCTTTATTGTGTAACTGTGTCTTCTTCTATCCGCAGCTTTGTGTTGTACCTGTTGTACACATCATTCCATGTTGTAGCCAGAATTCTCGTAAGCTTTCCTTAAGTCTCCTCATGTCTTCTGAGCTTTTTTCATTTAAGTTGCTCGTGAACGCCATGGGTGCCCAATTATTAGGTACTCATGGTAACAATATCCTTTCACATTGAAATCTATCCACAAATTCCCTGAGTAACTTAGTATCCCCTTGTTTTACCTTAAAGACGTCTTCCATCCTTTTCTCAACTTTCTGAGCCCCCGAATGTTCTTTTATAAATGAATCTGCAAGCTCAGCAAAAGAATCAATAGAATTTTCAGGTAAAAGAGAATACCACGTTAATGTCCTTTTTGTGAGTGTTTCTCCGATTTTTTTGACCAAAATTGATGATTTTTTGCTTGGTCACATCATTTCCCTTTACGCCTGTAAATGCAGTTACATGATTTCGTGGGTCGGTTGCTCTCTCATATTTTGGGATATCAGGCATTTTGAACTTCTTAGGAATTGGGAGAGGGGCCACACTTGGATTCCAAGGTTGTTGTGAATATTTATCAATATCCAATCTTTTAATCACAGGTGGTACGCCCAGTATTTGTTCTATGCGATCATTCTTCTCTTTTATCTATTTCTGCAAAGTTAATAACAAATTTTGTAAATCAGAGTTATTTGGTATACCTGACCTCCCATCACAGGATTCATTTGGAGTTCATCCACTGCCTGAATTGACAATCCCTGAGTGTCGATTATCTATGGTTACAATATTGTTTGGGGGAGGAGTTGGTGGTGCAGTTGGCAATCTCCTAACAAAAGCTTGGAGGACATTGTTCACATGTTCTGCGATTAATTGTTTTAAAGCATCTTGCTCAATAGTCTGCTCGTCCCCATGTTGTTTATTCGTGTGTGATGTTGGTCTTTCAAGTGTTCCCTCTCGAGACTGTCGAGGAGATTCTTGTGGCGAAGGGATTGGTGGAAATCCTCTCTCCTGTTGGTTAATGTCGTTGACAGTTGAAATAATTTGGTTGTGAGAAAGTCGAATTTAGAAAGTAAGAAAGATTATCAGATTCCCGGTAACGGAACCAATTTGTTTAACCAAAAAATAAGAATCTTAGTTAAAGCCTATTTTTAGAAGAAATCGGGTTACTGATAACCAAATAATTCTTTACTTCCTCAATAAATTTACTTGAGAGAGAATAAATATGGTAATACGATTGAAAAGAGAGAATAATAAATTTCACAAAAGAAGCAAGAGAAAATTAGTATATTATGATAATATTCGGAACTTATCCTTACAAATGAGATTCTTCACCCTTATATAGGAATACCGAAATATAACAGTTCTTCCTATTTATGGCGAATTCATAACGGGCAATGCCATAAATAGGAAGAAACATTATATTTTGGTATTCCTATACAAGGGTGCAGAATACTCATTTGTAAGGATAAATTCCGAATATTATCATAATATACTGATTTTCTCTTGCTTCTTTTGTGAAATTTATTATTCTCTCTTTTCAATTGTATTACCATATTTATTTTTCTCAAGTGAATTATTGAAGAACTAAGAAATTATTTGGTTATCAGGAACCCGATTTCTTCTAAAAATAGGCTCTAACTAAGATTCTTAATTTTTTGTTAAACACTAAATACCAAATTATTTGATTTATTAAAATATAGATATATGTAGTACATTATTAAGGAAAGAATATACAACAATAAATATTCAAATGTAGATATACGATGATGTATATAGTATTTGGTTTGATGCATATAATCGATCGGTGAGAGAAAATTTTCCTTTTAATACAGCGTATGTATAACGAGTACAATCTTTCAGTCATTTGCTCGTGTTCAACGTACAAAGAATCAGCACGGACAATAGTCAGTATTTTTTCTTTTAAAAAAGAAGAACAATACTAGTCAATAGTGAATAGCAATAGACATGAGATGACACGTGTCGAAGGCCTAAATAGGTGACACGTTGCTGAAATTTAAAACGACAAGCCTAGGAGTGAGTTTCCCCCCAAATTTTAATATTTAATATACCATGTTCCTTCGCCGCAGGCCGCAACTCATTTCACGCCAAACCAGAATAGAGTGTAATCTCAAAATAAATTCTCGTCAGAGCGGCTTCATAAATCCCAAATCCTAGGGTTTCAATTACGGCCCATCCAATAAATTTATCCCCACATTGATTCCTCTCAGTCTCTCTGGTTTTGTATGATTCCGATCTTTTTTTGGAGCTCCATAGGCGAATTGAGCTTAACTCTACATCTTAAGCTTCGGCTCTTCGCCAATTGCAATGTCGGCATTGTCCAATGGCTCTCCTTCAACTCTCCAATCTCAACTTTCCAGTGATCTTCCGGTAAAGTTCTTATTCCCATTATTGCTCCAATGTTTACTCAATTGCGTTTTAATTGAATTGGAATAGGATTGATGATTCTTTGTTTTGGTCAAAATTATATTCGTGATGAGGTTGGAGCTTTGAGTATTGATTTTATTGCTTCTATGGAGCGAGTGATCAGCTTCATTTTTTCTTTCTTGGAGCTCATTCAAGGCCGAGGGTTAATGCATTTTGTGAAATTACGGTATAAAACAATGCTGTAGGTTTCTTTCTAAAGATTTGCCAGCTATGCCCTTTATCATTCGCTTCAATTTGTGGTATACTACAGTATATGGTGATACATTATGGATTTCGCGTCTAATTTGTGTTTTTGTCGTTTGGTTGATGGCACATTGACTCAAGTGTAAGGGATGGTTTGCATCTTCCCAGATAGGGACTGCAACAGCCTTCGGGCTTTAGGATTAAACCAGCCAGTTGATGATTGACCTTAGTGCAGCAAACAGTAACAAATTTAAAGTTAAAATGGGAAATTTTGCAGAACTTAAGGGATCAAATGAAGAATAATCATTGAGCAGGTACCAGTACTTCCTTGAATGAGAATCCAGTCATGGCACCAGATTAAAATGGAGAAAGGAATCCCTAACCTCCTAATCAACTAGCCACCATGGGAAGGAGTGACTAACACTGGAAAACTAACTGTGGACTGATATTCCCTTAGTAACCTGACTGATTTGAGTTGTTTCCAGTTGACTTGTAGGATAATATGTTAAATTACATTGGAACCGATAGTAGGGTAGTGGTAGTTAACTCAGGATTTTCAATGTGCTGAATGGTAATCAAGGGAAGCATGGTACTCTCTTGTCTAAGTGCAACTATCTTCTTGTTCTCCTTTTGAAAGAAGATCCTCTTCTTCTCTTTCTAGTTGGTCTTTCATTTGGTATATTCCATGGAGTATGAAAATTTATCCCATCTCTTAATTGGACCTATTTTTATTGGAATGACCCTTTGCTCCAAATTACGAGATGGTGTTTAAAAATTGTCTGTTTGAGTTGTCTCAATGATGGTGTTGGAATAGTTGAGGTGTCCACAAGACACCACTGCTATAAAAGAGATGACAGCGTTGGAGTTGGGTGTGGTGTAGATTCTTGGTCTCTTAGTCTTTGGGGTTTCACATATTATGATTTAAGAGAGGATCCTGTGTTAGTTCATTATAGGGATACCACCCCTCAGAAGGAGAAGACACTATTTGAAATTACAAAGATGGGGTCCTCAGATATCGAGGACGATTATGTGTCCTAATGTTGCAGGGTTGTGTCGGCAGGTTATGGGAGAAACTCACTATTCTCGTTATTCTATCCATCCAGGAGCGCCAAAGATGTATCATGGAAATATATTGGGGTATTCTTGTTCAGAGGCTGAGCATACAGATCATTTGCGTACTGTGCTCAGAGTTCTACAAAAAGGGAAGTTGTATGCAAAATTCTCTAAATGTGAATTCTGGTTGAACTCTGTAGTTTTCCTTGGGCATATCATTTCGAGTGAAGGTATCCGGAGCTGCTTTTGATTTTGCTATGATATGCTTGTATACATTTATGGCTATGACGTGGCCCAGTCCCGTCCTTGTACAGTTGTATTTCTATTAGAGGTATGTAGACAATTATGTATAGTTGGATAGTATGTGGCCTTGTCGGCTTCCAGTTTTGGGTATATATAGTTGTCTATAGCAGCCTTGCCGGCTCGCCCCACTGTATTTCGTATGTCTATCTATATATGTCTTTTGGGCAGGTTTCCCTCACATACACTATTCATGTTTATATCTTAGACGTATGGGTGTTCGACAGGTAGGACTCGGGCATCTGTCGCGGCCCATCGGTTTGGGCCGTGAAAAAGTGTTGACAATTTATGTGTAAAACCATAGTTTTCTATTCATACTATCTTTAATTTTCATAGGGTTATTTCTTTCCCCAAGTCTGATTCCACAAGGTCTTCTTAAAATTATTTTCTTGTTCTCAAATCCTTTTGCTTATGCATTATGCCGGAGGCGTGCAGTTTTGACTTTAGGACAGGAAAACTATTTATCTTAATCTTTTTATTCCATGTTTGTCATTTTCTAGCCACCCTTAGTTATATATTCATATTTCCATTTGTGACTCATTGTATCATATAATGCTATACTGCTCTGGACAGAATGATGCACCGGAAGGAACATCCGTAGAAACTGATGAATTATTATCAGTTATTGAATCTTTGAAAAAAAGAGCTTCTTCTAAACGTGCTGATTATGTTAAGGTGTGTTTTCTCTATTGTATTTTTGCTCCCACTTTCCCCGTTTCTTGGTTGTGTATCTCGATCAAAGTACTTATACAATGTTTTAACAACCAATGGAGCTGTACTGTTCTCCTTTCAGAAAAGGGCAGAAGAAAATGCACAAAAGTTGGATGATGTGACAAAAAATCTTTTTAAGTTGTCAACAGAGAGAAGAAATCTTATAGATCATGGTGCGGATATAAGTATTGATCTTTTATCTAAGAGGAAGCAGGATGCAATTGATATGCAAAGTGGGATTCCAACCAACAATGGGGATAGTGATAGCAATGGTTCTGAAGACGATGGATATGCCTCTTCTGCAATTCTTCTAGGATCTAGTATTGCTGTCAAAGATGCCGTGCATCCCACAAAACTTCCTGAAGTGAAAAGACTACCTCCATATACTACATGGATATTTTTTGATAGGTGTGTTAAATTGCCTTAGTAGATAAGTCGTATGGTATTCAAGTTTGATTTCTGTCTTCTTTTCCTTATCTCTCCATTTTTAGCTTGCTTCATATACATAAGGTTCTTCCATCACTTTGCGTATGGCATGCTGTGGAACCTCATAAATGTCTAACCACTTGTTTCCTTGATCATCTTCAAATTGCAATTGGTCAATTGTTTCCTTTACAACCTACAGTATTAGGTGTTAACTGTTGCATCCAATGATACAATGGATGTATTGACAGCAACATTGAATCACCTATCCTCACCCTTTATAAATGCTTAGTTCTTAACGTCTTGTATTGATCACCATTGAACTTTACTGCCATCTGCTTCTAGACTTTTTTCTGTACAGTTAATGATCCTATTAGGCTCTTGATGTTATAATTATTATTATTGATGTTATTATTAATATTATTTTTGCATTATGGGATTTCACTTGATGCCTGTTTCATAAGGAGATGGAATTGATCTACTTAATCAGTAAGACAATGGCATTTAAGTGGTTTTTGTATCAAATGGTTTTCCTCCTGGGTGGGAATGACTTTGATCATGTTATTATCTTTTGACTTTAAGTTTCCAACATGTAACAGCATGATTCTAATACTTGTAACAGTCCGAGATTTATTCATTCTTCTTCATGGTTATTTTCTTCTTCTACTATTACTTTATTTTTTCCATTACATAAGGAGATAGGGAAAGGAAAGAAGGTATTGAGAATCAAACCCACACCTAGTGCGTGGAATATGCCCACTGATATCACTTAGACTATAAGCTGGTGGTCTTGCTATTTTAAAACTGTTCTGATCATACTTTGAGTGGTGCAGAAATCAGAGGATGACCGAGGATCAATCAGTGGTTGGTCGTAGAAGAATTTATTATGACCAAAATGGTGGAGAAGCTCTAATTTGCAGTGACAGTGAGGAAGAACTACTTGATGATGAAGAAGAAAAAAGGGAGTTTGTGGAGTCTGAAGATTTTATGCTGCGGTTGGTATAATTAACCTACAAGAAATACTGGTTTCAATTGTCTCCTCCTGTAATTTTTTTCGTTTTCTGCTGTAGTAGAATTTAGGGAAGTCATCTCAGAAAGTGTTCCTTCCACATGAAGCTATGGGGTCATGTTTCGTAGAGCAGCAAAACTTTTGGTCCATTCTGGATCATAAGCATATTACCACATGACAACCAGATCAATATTTTCTTGGGGTCAAGTTCAGTATTTGGATAGAGAATATGCCCTGATATGTTGTAGTAGTTATACATATACATATATATACATATATATATATATACATACATATATATATATATATATTATATGTTGTATATATGTTATTCTTGTCTTTCTTTAATAGTAGTGCTGCCTTACTATTTGCATACAACTATGAGTTCACTGCCACTTTTCAGATCTTACACTATCTAACTGTAGTATAGATTATTGTCTGTTGATGTTGAATAGAGATCTCTTCTGTTAGTCCTTTCTCTTAACTACTGCGCTATTCATCTTCTTGATCACTTAATATCATGAAGCAGTTTCTTAAAAACTGGATTTCTTTTACAAAGGTCCCCTTTGAAACTCATTCCATGAGGTTTCTACTTGCAGACATATGAAAGATGTTTAAATTTAAAATATCAAGGGTGTAGAAAGTAATACGGAATCGGTTCACAAGGTATTGATGTTGGAGCATAGCTTATAAGATTTTCACTATGGTCTGCTATTTGTGGCTAGACTGTTTGCTAATGTAGAACTTTTTCTGGCACTTTATATTTGTGCGATCTACTCCAATTATGTGGCTAACTTGATGTATTTTTGTTTGCTTATTTGCAGTATGGCTATCAAACAAGTTGGTTTGTCTGACAGAGTGTTAGATTTGCTAGGGCAGTGCTTGTCTAGAAAACCCAATGAAGTCAAGGTACGCCCTTGGTTTAGAGAATTATTAGACTTTGTTTTTAAGCATTCACTATCTAATAAAAGCTGGTGATAGTGCGAACTCTTGTCCAGCTGTTTCCCATTTGGGTTTTGCTCGCTTTGCTGAGATAAACCACCATAAAACATCTTACACAGGCAAGATATGAAGATCTTGTGAAGGACGAAAATGCATGCACTTCAAGGAATGAGAACATCGAAGGCACTCTAAATTTATTTCTTGACAAAGCTCTTGATGTTGCTCTTGATTCTTTTGACAACCTATTTTGTCGTCGGTGCTTTGTATGTATCTATCGGTGGTTCCTCCTTGACTTCTTGTCTTCCATTTAGTATTTCTTATTATTTGTTTGTCTGCCTGGTTTTCTGCTTCATTCTAATTCCTTCTAAATATAGTTCTCTTACTTTTGTCTTGTTTTGCCCTCACTTGCAGGTTTTTGATTGTAGATTACATGGATGTTCACAGGATCTGATTTTTGCAGTACGTGAATGGTCATTTAACCAATTGCTTTCATAGCTTAGAACTTTGTGCAGTAGACATGGATGCTTACAGTGTCTTTTACTCCTTAATTCATTAGGCTGAAAAACAATTACCATGGTACTCTCTCGACATGGATATGGAGCCCTGTGGCCCAAATTGCTGTCATCTGGTATCTGGATCTTCTTTTATATAATTTCTGACATCAATTTTTGGCCTGACGTGAATTTTTATTTATGAACAAGTATCATTTTTTAATGTGGTCTGTGCTTGTTTCTGATCCTGATGTGGCAACAGTACTTACTAACCTTGTGAGCTCTTTTATTCATCTCAGGCCATGAAGAAGGAAAAAAAAGCTGGATTTACCTCCTCTCAGCTTGCTAATCATGGAGAAAACCCTGTCCGATCATCTGAAGTTGCTAATATTCATGTGCCAGGTAGAAAGCATCTGGCAAGGAGATCGAAGTCTTGCCAAAGCGAAAGTGCTTCATCGAATGCAAAGAACATCTCTGAAAGCAGTGATTCAGAGATTAAGCCGTTAAGTAACATCTCTTCTGTTCAGCACTCTGCTTCTCCATCTAACAAAAAATCTGATATTAAAGTGGGGAGCAACAAAAGGAACAACAAGAGAATAGCTGAACATGCTGTAGTTGCCATTAATAAGCGACAAAAGAAAACGATAGTTGCGGATTCTGTCTCTGTAGCTTCTGGAAGTATAGCGTCTAAAGACTTGAATCCCAGCTCTAATTCAGGTAAGGATGTCGAAGATGTTAGTTTATCTTCACAAAAAGCACCATCTCATTGTGGTAGAAGGTCCAGGAGTAAAGAGACTCCAGTATTGGGTAGTAAAGATTCTTTGCAAGGTGAGGGTTTCAGTTGCCAATATAAAGACACTACCGGTGAAGAACGTGGGATGAATTGTGACGACACATTGAGGAAAAATGAGTTTGTGGATGAGAATAACTGCAAACAAGAAATAGATGGTGACATATCTTGGAGACCACTTGAAAAGGCTCTCTTTGAGAAAGGTGTGGAAATGTTTGGCAGGAGCAGGTCAGTTAACTTCAAGTTACTCTTCGCAATCATGTCTACTCTTGCTCTTGTCAGTTCTTTGGCTTGCATATACTTCGTTTCTCAACATTGTCTCTTTGTAATATCTTCTTAAATTATTCTCTTGAATACTGCCCAATTTTTGTCTATAAAGAAACTCTTGTGCTAGCTTTTTAATCAAATGCCTTCATGCTAAGCAAGCCAGAACCTGCATAATGAAAATATCAAGCGGACTTTTCTCATTTGATCTGATCGTGTGCTTTCAATTCTTGTTTCACTTGTCAATACTCCTCCTAGATGAGTGTATATGCTAGACTTTTGTTTGCTTAATGCGATAGATTGGTTCTTCGATAGTTAATACAAAAACCATTTGCACTCTGCGTTCACTGTTCATCATGCAAGTTCACCCGGTCTACTTGATTTCTTGTCAATTCATTATCTTGACCATTTTGTGGGTGCCTAAGTCTAGTTGTTTATTAAGATATTGAATAACTGCAGATAAAGTTATTGCCTTACTATAGTATTTTTCAAGCCCTAAATGAAGAAATAAGTACACATTCTAGAGTTGGATCTATCAGTGTTTTCAATAGTGAAAAGCGCAAAAAAGCTCTAAGGTCTATTGGAGCTTTAAGCGCAAATAAAGCGTGGGCTTTAATGAAGAAAGGCGCAAATGGAGAAAAACAACAAATATGTATGTGTAGTCGAAGACTAATATTTATAAGCATGAATGCCAAATATATGGACAACGAAATTGAAGAAAATGTACGATAAAGTGAAATATCAATTGTTTAGTATCGCGTCTTCTGGATTACGCTCATTAGCAAAGAAAAGTATGCCTTAGAGCCTTGATGACAACACTGAAGCGCCCGTTAAGCGAGGCGAAGCGCTCAACATGTTTTGAGCCTCACTTCAGGCTTAAGCGCGCTTTAGGCGTGCCTTTGATAACACTGGGATCCATGCAGGAAAGAAGACGTCTCTGCTAGGGTACTATTGATTAAGTCATTATTCCTGCTCTAACGTCACCTCCCTTACAACTAGCTTTTTGCTTTTTATCTTGGATTTGTATTCAAAACGACCCATAAAGTGGCAACTTCACTAGCTGAAAGTTAACCCTAGTTTAAGCTGATTGGTCTAGTTTTCATGACATGAGTTGCGTCAAATATAAGAGCATTGGGGACTAGGAGAAGCCACTCTAAGTTGTTAATGCAGCAACCTACTGTATGAACCCCTCTTCCTTCTCGGTCTTTTAATTTGTAATGTCTAATATTGCATATTGGAAGTTCTTTCTCCTTTTTCTCCCTTCATTTTAGTGATTCTTAACCTGACTTGAGCATGTTATTTGTCATACAGCTGTATGATTGCTCGAAATATGATGAATGGTTTGAAAACTTGTTGGGAGGTGTTCCAGTACATGAACAATTCCGAGAATAAGCTATCAGGATTAGGTGATGGGCTGAATGGAATGCTTGAAGGCTCTTCCAAGGGTGATGGCCATACAATCATGGTCAGTATATTTGACCTTGTTCATCAGCATGTTGCTTTGTGTTCTTGTTGAATAGTAGTAATATTATTATCTCCACTTTGGTTGATCCTATTCTGAATTCAACTTCAGGGTAATCAAGCACGGAGAAGATCCAGATTTTTACGTAGAAGAAGTAAAGTTCGTCGCTCAAAATACACGTGGAAGTCAGCTGGATACCATGCAACTAGGAAATGGATCTCTGAGAGGAAAGATAAGCCTTGTCGGCAGTATAATCCATGTAATTGTCAAGCACCTTGTGGAAAGGAGTGCCCCTGCATCGTAAATGGAACCTGCTGTGAAAAATACTGTGGGTAAGCCAGCATTCTTCTCTACAAACTTCAGTGAGAGAATACTTTAGGGCCTGGACTATAAATGCCCTTTTACAGTGCACAATGATTTACCAATTTTATTGCCTTCTGTGGTTTGTCTGCTATTTTCTTTAGCAGTCTCTTAAACATCTTTTTGATCGCAGATTTTGTGCCTATTAATTAGTTCTGTTTGACACTTTGTCAATCTTATGTTCTAGATGCCAAAAATGTTGCAAGAATAAATTCCGTGGTTGTCATTGTGCCAAAAGTCAGTGTAGAAGCAGGCAATGCCCTTGCTTTGCTGCTGACAGGGAATGTGATCCTGATGTTTGTCGAAATTGTTGGATCAGGTGAGCTCCTGGTAGTGCTATGGAATTATTTTCTGTTTTTCTCTAGTTTTACAGAAGTATTTCTAGTGCCCCACTGCCCATGTTATTGTTGTATCTCGTATTACAGGAAGTTGCTAATTTCCAAGATGTAGTGTTTTTAAGTTCTCGTCCCGCCAAACTCTCCATCATCTTTATCCAAAGCCTAATCTTAGTTTTTCAGTTTGCATGTGTCAACTTAAGCACTTAGAGTGTTTGTTTGGTTCACAGACTAGTTATGCAGAGATTATAATATATATGGATTATTATGTGGTGAATCATTATGAAGGGCTTGATATTGGTGCATAATGATGAAGGGACTGTTATGCTGTGAATAATGAAGGGCTTGATATTGGTGCATAATGATGAAGGGATTATTATGTGTTATCTTCATTCTTCTACCATACTTAACCAAACCATCTTTTTAACAATTGTGTAGCTTTTTCTCCCTAAATTGGACAATGTTTTTTTTTGACAAGGTAAATGAACGACCTTATTGATAATTATTAATTGCTGAGCAAGTGACAACTGACGAACAGCCCTTCCAGGCTTGAATGAACATCAGCATCAATTTATCTTTCATAATGAGCTAATTTATTCATTTTATATCCTTCATCTTCTGTTGCAAAAAGTTCATATGCCATGTTATTTGGCTCTTTCAGTTGTGGTGATGGGTCTCTAGGTATTCCTTCACAGAGAGGTGACAATTATGAATGCAAGAACATGAAGCTTCTTCTCAAACAACAACAAAGGGTAATTATCTCTATTTATTTATACATTTAATTATTTGTGAGGGATAGTTGGTAGTTCTCGTTGAAGTTGGTGGTTGCCATGAAGCCAAGTGATTGTTATTTGTTCCTCCTTTCTCTGTTCTCCAAGTTTAATTAAAGGGAGAAATTTTGAATTTGACATTACCAGTTCTAGATTTTGGGTGTGACCAATCCTTTCAGTAGATACCTTTACTTCATGTCACAGATTATGTTTAACTCTAATGTGTTCTTAAATCATACGAATTTGAATTTGGCATTACCAGTTCTAGATTTTGGGCATTGACCAATCTTTTCAGTAGATACCTTTACTTCATGTCACAGATTATGTTTAACTCTAATGCGTTCTTAAATACGAAAATTGTCTCGCTATTTTTGTTTTCATCATTGTTTTGGTTAGATTGTTGAGTCATGTCTTCTTTGTAGGATACTTAGTGCGCGTTTGGACATAAGAATTGTAAAATTCCAAAAAAGGGTGAAATTATTTATCAAGTGAAAATGGTATTTGAAATTTAGAGTTGAGTTTGGACATGAATATAATTTTGGGTTGTTTTTGTAGTTTTGTGAGTGATTTGAGTGAAAATTTTGAAAAACATCTTTTTGGAGTTTTTCAAATTTTTGAAAATTTTCAAAATGCATCTTCAAGTGAAAATTGAAAATTTTATGAACAAACGTTGATTTCGGAAAAAACTAAAAAAAAATTGGAAAAAAGGGAAAAATTTCTTATGTCCAAACGGGCTCTTACTATCTCGTTCTTAGTTCGTATGCCACTTTTTACTTGTTCTCGTAGTACCTTTCTATAATGTTCAATTCTATTGCAATTTGGTAATTTGCTGAATTCGCCCCCTTGTTTACTATACTCGATCTTATCCTGCTGATACTTTAAAGCTGTTAATGTGATAAAAAATTTCATGTAAAGTTTAAGAAGATAGGTGAAGAAAATGGACCTTAACTAATTCAACCCAAAAAGTTAGTTCATGAATTCACCCAATGTAAGTCATTGCTTCGTCGCATAAAGTGATAAAGAGATGCGATGCAAGAGGTTAGTGCATCATGGATGGAGCCATGCGCTTCAAAGAACCGTGTCTTCAAACAATGACATGCTAAGTGATCCCACAAGCATTTGATTCTTTGAGTTTCAACTTTGAAGAGCTGGATTGATATCGGCATTATTGTGTATAAGATGTTGAATAGGTTATTTTAATTGCAATTTGATTATTATTGTCATATCCTGGACTAGACATTTGGAGCATGGACAACATAATATGATAGCCGAACATTAGGTAAACCAAGATATGGATGAGTTGGAATCAGATACCATGTGAAGAAAATGAACCTTTGAACCTTACTCAATGTCGAAAGTTAGTTCATGAGGTGAATATTGTCCAACACCATAAAATGAGACCACCTATACCATTAATCACTGTAGGACATTTTAGCAAAGAGAAAATGGAGATACGCTGAGATCACTTTTATGGATCAAACTTAATGTGAAGATTTGCTGATACGTTTAGTACACTTTTCATGCTTCTGGCAGTATCTTAATTGTGGATTTCATTGTGAGACATTGTAACGAATAAATTTGAAAAAGATCTAACTGAGGGTCTTGTGAGGTTTAAAAAAGGTGCTCCTCCATTTTTCTTTTTTCACCCTTTCCGTGCATGTATTTGCTTTAGAACTGCTCTAGTGTAAGAATGAAGGTCGTCAAATTCCAGCTGTTGGCTAATCCTAAAACCTTACGTTAATCTGCAGGTTCTTCTTGGAAGATCTGATGTGTCTGGCTGGGGAGCTTTCTTGAAGGTAATATCTAAGAACAGTGTTATGCTTTTTCTCTGTATATCTGTAGATCCTTGTTATTTTTGTGCTCATGTTTACCATTAACAGAATAGTGTTGGAAAGCATGAATACCTTGGGGAGTATACTGGTGAAGTAATCTCACACCATGAAGCTGATAAGCGTGGAAAGATCTATGATCGTGAAAATTCTTCGTTTCTCTTCAATTTGAATAATCAGGCATGAGAAATGACGCCCTCCGTACCTCGTTAAGTTATTCCTTAGGGTTAGGGCCTCAACTGTGGTCTTACGTGAATCATTTATCTTGTTCATATGCAGTTTGTGCTTGATGCTCATCGGAAAGGTGATAAGTTGAAGTTTGCTAACCATTCTCCTGATCCAAATTGCTATGCTAAGGTAATTGTTGAAATTTGCGTAGGCATTTCCAGGACAGGTTTGCCTATGGTGAACGCAATAATGCTCAGATAACTCTTTGACAGGTCATTATGGTGGCTGGAGATCACAGAGTTGGTATATTTGCCAAAGAAAAAATGTCTGCAGGAGAGGAACTCTTCTATGATTATCATTATGCGCCTGATAGAGCACCTGCCTGGGCAAGAAAGCCCCAGGCATCTGGTTCTAAGAAAGAGTATGCTGCTCCTTCAAGCGGCCGTGCTAAGAAGCATACATAAAGAATTTTGATTTACTGATTGATTGGTTCATTCTTTTTGCAACATAATATCGTCTACATTGACCATCTGATTGATTGTGATCATTTCGTTGGCGTAGACTGGAGAGACGCATTGCCATCTCCAGGATTATTAATCAGATTCTTTTTTTTCCTTTGGCTAGGCTGCTTTCAGCGCCAAGTGTAATCTTTGAGCGGGAATATAGTTACAGTCTTACTGATTTCAACTTAATGGTTTTCATGTAAAATAGCACAAAGTTGTAGATATGCGGAACTCATTTCTAGGAGCAAATAGAGGTCATGACATGAATTTCTTGCTGATATTTCTGCTGCCATAGCATTTTACTTGCACTCCATGTTTACATCAAATTATAAATGCATGGTATGTGTGCACCTAGACTTATGTGATTAAACCATAGTTGACTAATATATATACGTTCTCATTTTGCTCTATCATCTTAGGATAAGTTAATATAATTTGATTTAGACAAGTGAGACTTGCTCAGTTGAAAAAAGAACCTCCATCCACGATTGTTAGGTCCTGGGTTCGAGTCATGTTGGAGGGGAAGTGTGAAAACACTATAGATCCTCCTAAATTGGGAGGGATTTAAAAAAAATAAAACATTAGTGGTGAATAATTTTTTTTTTTAATGATAGCTGATCTTGGTTTTGGTCAAACTCATGTAAACTTTGTGGAACTCGATGCTGGCCTCATGTCTCACCGGTAGCCTAACAGCTTCAACGTGTTTGCCTGAGTGAATTGTCAAATGCTGGTCTGTGTTTGAAGCGTGACTTGGCTGAATTTCGTGTATGCAATCGGGAACGGGAGATATTTAGCATTGACTTTCTTAGCTGTTTATATAGGTTTACCGAACTACTCGTACAGAAAGAGGCGCCGTTTCATTTCTGACAAAAAATAATTGCCCTTTTATATTAAGCCAACAAAATTAAGCTGTGTCCCACCACCACGTGAAAAGAAAACCCCACTAGAACTTACTCCTATAAAAAAGTGCCAATATTATTGGGTAGCACTAGCACGATTCAAGTGACGATTTTAATTAGGGACTCAAAATTTTACTCTCTAAAACATTTTGCTTTTTAAAAAAAAATTATTACACAGGGATAGAGGATATGGTATGGACCCTTACTAATTAGGAAAAGTTCGTATAATCAACCGACTGAACTATTAGGATTCCGCAAAATTATAACATCTTGATGCCGAAAAAATCACCACCCAGTCTCCGGACAACGAGAAAAAAAAGAAAGATAAAGCAAGAGAACGAAAACTATGAACCGAAGGATTGGAGCTTTTATGCAACAAAATAAGAAATTGGTAATCAGGTCCGCTCATTTTATAACTGCTGATGATAGTTACAGCTTACAACTATCTTCCAAACGTGCGTTACAAGGAAAAAGAAAAAAGGAAGAAGGAAATTTGCCTTATGAGTTTTAAATGCAGGAATTGTAATTTATAGATTTTGCTACTTTTAATTTATATTTGTTAAGAAATGTAGCTCAAAGTAACAATATAAAACAAGAAGATAAGTAGAATAAGAGAAGAAGACATAACTTTCTTATTTCATTAAGTGTTCAAGTGTATCACATATCACATTTCATGCCTCTATTTATACTATTACATAGAAGGTTACAAAATGATTGTCTTAAACATGCCATTAACCTTTGAGATCTTGGGGGAAGATCACAGGAAAGGGTATGAGGTGTGAGAGTTACAATCATAATAGTGATGAGTAGTGAGAGGTTATATACATCATGTGTGAAAGTAGTGGGAGTAGTGGACATCCACAATTACTATGGGTTTTACAACACTCCTCTTTAGACGTCCTAAAATAGATAATATGTCTAAAAACCTTAATAAGAAAAAACCCTGTAGGAAAAAATTTTAGTGAAGGAAAATGGTACACATATCTGTAATACGCTTTATTTGCTGCCTCGGAAACCTTATCAGGAAAACCTAGTGAGACAAAACCTAGGCTAAGGGAAAAAGAGTATAACACGTATCTTACTCCCCCTCATGAAAACATCACTTTATTTCTTGAAGACACTGTATTCCAATCTTCTGTCTCAACTTCTCAAATGTTGACGTTGGTAATGCCTTATTGAACAGATCAACCAAATTTTCACATGAACGAATCTGTTGAACATTAAATTCACAATTTTGTTGAAGATCATGCGCGAAAAAGAACTTTGGTGAAATGTGCTTTGTTCTATCTCATTTGATGTATCCTCCTTTCAGTTGAGCGATTCAAGCAGCATTGTCTTTATATAGTATAGCTGGATTATCTTTTTTCATATAGAAAACCACACATTTTTTGAAGATGTTGAGTCTTTGATCTCAACCAAACACATTCCCGACTAGCTTTATGAATGGTTATTATCTTAGCATGATTTGAAGATGTGGCAGCTATTGTTTGTTTCATTGAACGCCATGATATAGTTGTACCTCCATATGTAAACAAATAGCCCGTTTGAGATCGGGCTTTATGTAGATAAGACAAATAACCTGCATCGACATACTTGAAGTCATTAGAATAGAACAATCTCATATCTAGAGTTCCCCGAAGATATCTAAATATATGCTTAACACCATTCTAATGTCTTCTTGTTGAGAAGGAACTTCTTGCTAATAAGCTTATAACAAAAGTAATATTTGGTCGGGTATTGTTAGCAAGATGCATCAATGCGCCGATTGCACTAAGATATGGAGTTTCATCACCAACGAGCTCTTCGTCATTTTCTTGAGATCGAACTGGATCTTTATTTATGTCAAGCGATCTCACAACTATTTGGGTACTCAATGGATGTGCATTATCCATGTAAAATCGCTTTAAATCTTTTTAGTGTATGTTGATTGATGGACAAAAAATCTATTTGTTACATGCTCAATTTGTATGCCAAGACAAAATTGTCTTACCAAGATCTTTCATTTCAAATTATTTCTTCAAACCCTCTACAACCTTGTTGAAGCTCCTTAGAAGTTCCAATGATATTCAAGTCATCAACATACACAACTATGACGACAAATTCAGATTCAGACCTCTTAATAATATGGTCATTTTTGTACCATTCCCCTAGCAAATACTCGCTAAGGCCATTGTACCATATTCTCCCTGATTGCTTCGATCGTATAAGGATTTCTGAAGCTTTATTGAACAAGTTTTCCTTGAACTTTTATGTGCTTTAGGAACTTTAAATCCTTCAGGGATTTTCATAAAAAAATTCATTGTCCAGAGAGCCATATAAGTAGGTTGTGACAATCCATCAACCGCATATCAAGCTTTTCATGGACTCCCAGATTTATTAGATACCTGAAGGTAATTGCATCTACCATAGGAGAATATGTCTCCATATAATCAATGCCATGTATTTGCAAAAATTCTTGTTCCACAAGTCGTGCTTTATATCTTACGACTTCACCTTTTTCATTTTGTTTTCTCACAAAAACCCATTTGTACCCCACTGGCTTGACACCTTCAGACGTTCGGACTATTGGTCCGAAAAATTTATGTTTTTCGAGTGAAGCCAATTTCGCTTGAATTGCGTTTTTCCATTTTGGCTAATCATTTCTTTGTCTACATTCATCGACATATTTTGGCACAAGATCCTCATCTTGTTACATTATTTCAACTGCAATATTATATGCAAAACTTTTGTTAACAACAACGTTATTTCTGTTCCACCTTTTTCTTGTAAAGACATAACTTATTGAGATCTCTTCATTTTCATCATTTCCAGGTACTAGAACCTCCTGTGAGATCTTATCAATTACTATGTCTTTATGCTCCTCTTGAGTAATTGCCTTCATGTTATGATCAACTTGATCATTTGCTCTTTTCCTTTTTCGGGGATTTTTATCCTTGGAACTGATTGGTCTACCACGTTCAAGGCGTGGCCTAGACTCATTTGCATTATCATACTGTCCAGCTGGGACATCAACTCGAATCGGAGCATTAACAACTGGAATATGCGATTTAGTAACCCATGGAAGGTTAGTAAATGCATCTGGCAATTGATTTGCAACATTTTGCGTATAAATGATCTTTTGAACTTCTTGTTCACATTGATTTGTAGGAGGCTCCAAACGAGATAGAGATAATACGTTCCAATCTATCTCTTTTTTCAGCCGTTTATTTTCTCCCCTAATGTTGGAAAAACTGATTCATCAAAATGACAATCAGCAAATCTGGCTGTAAACAAATATCCTGTCATATGCTCTAGATATTTAATAATAGAAGGAGATTCATAACCAACATATACTCCCAACCTTCTTTGGAGACCCATCTATGTGCGTTGTGGTGGAGTAATTGAAATATATACCGCACATCAAAAAATCCTTAGATGGGAAATATTTCGCACCTGACCAAAAGCAAACTATAATGGGGAGACTTTATGATAACTGGTTGGACTTATACGCACAAGTACTGCTGCCTGCAAAATAGCTTGTCCCCACACTAAGGGGAAGTTTTGTCCTCATTAGCAATGGTCTAGCTATTAATTGGCGACATTTAATCAATGATTACGCTATACCATTTTGAGTATGAACATGAGCAACCAGATGCTCAACTTTTATTCTAGTGGCTGTACAATAATCAGTAAAGACCTGAGATGTAAATTCACCAGCATTATCAAGATGAATTGTCTTAATTGCATAATCTGAAAATTGTACTCTTAACCTTATTATTTGGGCCAACAATATCGTAAATGCCATATTACGAGTTGACAATAAGCACACATGTGACCATCTTGTAGATGCGTCTATCAAGACCATAAAATACTTGAATGATCCACATAGAGGATGTATAGGCCCACATATATCACCTGTATACGTTCCAGAAATGCAGGGGATTCAATCCCAACTTTAGCTGTTGATGGTTTAATAACTAATTTTCCTTGAGAACAAGCAGCACAAGAAAATTCCTTAAATTGAAGAATCTTCTTGTTCTTCAATGTGTGCCCATTTGAATTTTCTATTATTCTGCGCATCATGTTAGAACGGGAAGGCCTAACCGGTCATGCCAAATGATAAAATCATCAGAAGTAATAAACCTTTTATTTACTACGGCATATGATTCAACCACACCAATGTTTGTGTGGTACAATCCAGAAGAAAATACGAGTAATTTTTCGTGCATATATTTTTTTTCTCCGTCTTTATTGTAGTAATATAAAGGTATTCGACCTTTCCTTCGTTAGAGGTCTCAACATGGTAGCCATTTTGGTGAATAACCTTGAAACTCAACAAGTTTCTTTGAGACTTACTACAATACAATGCATTATCAATAGTTAATATCGTTCCTCCAGATAGTAATAAGGCCGCTCTTCCATAGCCCTCAATTAACTTTGTGCTACCAGATATTGTATTAACATATACTTTTTTCATAACCAAATAAGAGAAAAATTTCTTTTCTCTTAATATTGTGTGAGTTGTAGCACTATCCAAAATGCATATATTTTTATTACTCATCCTGGATCCAATTGAAGATTGCAGAATTTTATTTTCTTCATAAAAAAAAAGGTACACCATGAGATATACGAATAAAACTAACAATAATATAAGACAATCTAAGTACTACTTGAAAATATAAATAACTTTAGAACGCGACAAAAAATTAAACGAAAAATAATTAAAAATAACAACATAATTGCATTCCCCAGTAAAATGATCAAACTTTAGTTTTGATCTCCAAAGAAGTCTTCAACTTCCAAATGAGTAAGATCATCCAGGCCTTCAAAATTATCATCATTCAAAGCAAGATTTGCCTCGGCATTGTCATCATTTTTATTTGAAGGTCCTGCCTTTAAATCATTTTTAAAGGTCAAGTGAGACTCCGCTGGGTTATTAGAGAATATGCTCCAACATTATTTGCCTTTCTTTTGATGGAGTTTTGAAAAAGCGTGACAAAATGCTCAGGTGCACGACATTCAATTTTCTAATGACCTTTCATGCCACACTGGTGGCAGTTACCGCTTTTGCCTCTGTTTTGAGAACCCATATTGTTCTCTCGTTTGCCATGACCACCATGATGACGACTATTATATCGTCTTTTACCATTGCCATACCCACGTACATTCATATGGCCATGATTATTATTTTGTCTTTTTCTAGACTTATCACGTCTAGCTTCCATATTCGATTTAGGAAGCGGAGCTGACCCTATGGGACGGGTTTCGTGATTTTTCAGCAAAAGGTATTATGTTGCTCATCCACCAGAAGGCATGAGATCAATTCAGAATACTTTTTAGAACCCTTTTCACGGTATTGCTTATATAATACCATATTTGAGGCATGAAAAGTCGTAAGAGTCTTTTCCAACAAATCCTCATCATTCATAACATCCCCACATAATTTTAACTGGGAAGTTATTCGAAATACAACAATTATACTTGCTTACGGTCTTAAAATCTTGCAACCGTAAGTGCATCCACACATATTGATCCCTTGGAAATATCATAGCCTTAAGGTGATCATATCTTTCCTTCAGTACAATTCACAATTTAAGTGGATCTTTCAATGTTAAATATTCAACCTTCAAACCTTCATCCAAATGATGACGAAGGAAAATCATGGCCTTCGCTTTGTCCTGGCTTGATGCCTCATTACCCTGAGTAATGGTGTCACCAATGCATTTAGCGACTAAGTGAATCACAACATCGAGAATCCATGATAGGTAATTTTTTCTAGAAATGCCAAGTGCCACAAACTCAAGCTTTGACAAATTCGATATAGTGAAAACTATCAAAGAAGATAAATAATTAGAAATCATTAGTATAATAACGTAAAGAATCTTAAAAATTGACATAATATCAAATTTGTGATCTATACACACTAAAGTGATAATTCCATAGAAAAGAATATTATTTTTTTCTTCAAATTATTAGTATATCTTTGATGTTAACTAGAACAAAAATGTCTTCTCACTTTAACACAATTTCAAATGTCGAACAACATAAAACAAGTATTCTTCTCTCAGTTAATTCTACTAACATGAAAATTAACAACTTTCACATGACAGTCATGCAAATAACTTAATATAAAGAAACATAGAATTCTTTATTTTTACACATATTTAGAGATGTGAGCAATTATAAAACTGCATATTAAAGACACTAATCATGGACTCAAAATATACGACGAAAAAATAAAATAAACAAATATACCTGAACAACAAAAAGAGCTCAACTTCGTGCTGATAACATGTTAAGAAATGTAGCTCAAAGTAACAATATAAAACAAGAAGATAAGTAGAATAAGAGATAACTTTCTTATTTCATCAAGTGTTCAAGTGTATCTCATATCATCTTTCATACCTCTATTTATACTATTACATTGAAAGTTACAAAAAAATTGTCTTAAACATGACATTGTATGAGAATTACAATCAAAATAGTGATGAGTAATGTGTGATTATATACATTATTGGTAAAAATAATGAAAGTAGTAGACATCCATAATTACCGTAGGTTTTACAATAACATTATAAGTAAGACAATCAATTTTAGCATCCCATTAATAGGCTTTAGCTAATTGCCCTTGCCTCAAGCATACTAAAGTTGGGTTTAGCACTCTATGCACAAAAATTGGCATCTTCCTTGTCGTCTCTATAATAACAAATCTCACCGTCTTTAATTAACTCTTGACTTTTTTGGCCTCTCTCTTTTCTCTATCTTCTTCTTCTTTTTCCCTTTTCTACATGCGACTGCTTTTTGTTTAATCAAAGACTACTTGCTGCTTTCTCTTCAACAACTCCCATGCTGTCTGAGGAGCACAGTATGTGGAGAAGAAGAGGCTCCAATGGTTACCTTATTTTGTTACTCTGTCACTTAGCTGTCCACTGTGCCAATTCTCAGGTTTCCCTTCTCTTTCTTGCTTTTATTATTCCTTTTCTTACATGAAAGTATTAAAATGGACATTAACAAAGAGCTCTTTTTTGGTATTTTTGCGGTTTGTCTTGTATGAATTTGTTAACCCCATCCCCAGATCCGTGCATTTTTTTTTTCAATTTTCTCTTCTGGGTTTCAGCTGAAATTTGATGAATATTACAGCTTCAGAATTCATGTGCTTCGGCTACGGATTGTGGAGCTGGTTTATACTGTGGTAACTGCCCTGAATTGGGAAAGAATCAGCCTTTTTGCATCAGAGGACAAGCTACTGAACCCACTTCTGTTGTAAGCTACTTGCTTCTTTATTTACTGTGCTCGGAAATTTCTATTTTTTTGAATGAGAGTGATGTGTATATGCTTTTGGACTTGGCAATTGGCAGATCAGTGGATTGCCCTTCAACAAATACTCGTGGCTGGTGACCCATAATGCCTTTTCAATTGTAAATGCACCTTTATTGACTGGCCCTCAGAGAATTACATTCTATAATCAAGAAGACACTGTCACTAACCAATTGAGAGTATGTGGTTCCTTGTTCTTGTCCAACTATATTTTTCAACATTCCTATTCATGGACATGTTCCTTTTGTGTGGTTTGAAGTTCTTATGTTTATTTCATGTATCTTTTTAGAATGGAGTGAGGGGATTGATGCTGGATATGTACGATTTCGAGAACGATATATGGCTCTGTCACTCGTTTCGTGGCCAATGTTACAACTTCACTGCCTTTGTAATGCTATACAATTCCCTCTCTTCTTTTGCAGTGACATTGCTTTTGAGTAGCTCTTCCGATGTTAATACATAAAATGTGCTTTCTTTAGGAACCTGCAATCAACGCTTTAAAAGAGGTGGAAGCATTTTTGAGTGCAAATCCTACAGAAATAATCACCATCATAATTGAGGATTATGTGCATACCCCAAAAGGTTTAACAAGGGTATTTACTGATGCTGGATTGGACAAGTATCGGTTTCCTGTTTCAAAAATGCCCAAAAAGGGTGACGATTGGCCTACAGTGAATGATATGGTTAAAAAGAATCATCGTTTGTTGGTTTTTACTTCTGATTCTTCAAAGGAAGCTGCTGAAGGAATTGCTTATCAGTGGAGATACATGGTTGAAAATGAGCGTAAGTACTAAATTAATGTGCTCTTCTGGGGTGATTCTGGTTTGTTGGTTGGTTCTTTAGTAATCATATATGATCAATGTTTCAGCTGGAGACCCTGGAGTGGTGCCTGGCTCGTGCTCCAGCCGCAAGGAATCAAAGCCACTTAATTCCAGAAGTGCCTCTCTGGTTCTAATGAATTACTTTCCCACAGTTGCCGTACAAAATGGGGCCTGCAAAGAGCATTCAACTCAACTAGTTGATATGGTTGGTGCCTGTTTCAAAGCAGCAGGCAACCTGATGCCCAATTATGTGGCAGTGAACTTTTACATGGTATTAAAATGTTTACTGGTTAATGATGCTAATGCAATTACTAGTATAAATTTTCAGAGTTGATTGATGAAAAAAGAATATTCCTGCAGAGAAGTGATGGAGGAGGAGTTTTCGATGTTTTAGATCGAATGAATGGTCAGACACTATGTGGTTGCCCGACGGTCACGGCATGCCAGGTTTATCCATCTTTTGTCAAATATTGATAATTGTGTTAATCGTTTTAGAACTGTATACACATGTCTATGTAGCAAAGGCTCATTTTATGAAGAGAGTTAGGAGGAAGAATCATGCTTGCACTTCTCTTTATTAGCAGATCCTGAGTTTGAATTATGTGGCCTGTAAGTGATACATATCTTCCACTCGACAGTAATCTACTTCTCTGTCTAAGAAAAAAAGTTGAGAAGTCCACAATAAAAAATAGCTTCTGAAGAAAGCTTCAAGACGAGAAATAGCATTACTACTTATGTGATTAAATCAGATAACAGGAGTTTGAAACATCAATTGCAACTTCTGTTCCTGTGAATCTAAACAAATTTGGCATATTATTCACTGTATGGGCAAAGTTACTCAATGGATTAGTAGTTGGTCTAGCCCATGACATTTTAACATTCCACTTGCATCAACGAATTTCTTTTTTTACAATTAGTAGTATAGTTAAGTAACACCGTTTTGCCTCTATATGGCCAAAAAGCTCTTTTTAAGGATGTTGTCTTCCTCGTCTCTTTAATCTGTCTCTCAAAATAAAAATTTGCAAGCATTTATGAGAATACAACTCAAGAATCTCTAACATTGACCTGGTTACATTGCTTGTAAATGGTTATTATGGTAAAAAATCTTATGCCGTCATGGATATTGCAAACAACCTGAGCTTACAGAGTTTTGTTGGTTAACCAATTCTTCAAAGTATAATAGGGTCATCACTGAGATTCTCGGCAGCAGTAAGGACATATATCAATATAAAAACCCACCACAGTTTCTTCTCAAACTACATCTGAAAAAGTGTCCTTACCACGCTGTTGGTTCCAAATGAAATGTCTTTGCTTGGTTTTACTTGTTTTATTAAGAGAAAAGTTGAAAAAGTGAATTGTTTATGTTTATTGGAGGCATACATGAGAGCGTAGACTTATGCTTACATGGACTTCCCTTTGCAGGCGGGAGAACGTTTTGGAGTTTGTAGGAATATTACTGCAGCGAATGCAGCTCCAACAGCAACCAATGCTGCTGGAAGTTTTTCTGGGTCTGTGCAATTAACAGGCCATGCTTCAGCAATTCATTTTTCCAGTATCATATACCTATTTTCATTGTCTTCTGTAATGATTTTGTATCTATTTTGAGAAGAAGAAAAGAGTTTCAGGCAGACGTTTCCATCAGTTTCATCCAGCGATGCTCGATTTCTACTATATTTTCCTGTGTAGATTTTTGGAGTCAGAATAGGTACAGTATACACTAGAGTCCCACTTTGGCATGTTAGAACAAAGAACATTCAGCTTGAAGCTTGTTCTCCTAGTCAAAAGGAACTTGTAATTTTATGGAGGAGTTTGACATAGAAGTAGGCAATGGGTTGCAGAAGAATATTCAACATGTACCAGGTAATTTTTATCACATCCCAGATCATTTTCTAGCTGCCAGTTCTTTTCCTTTGATATGTTTACAAAGGTGGTCTTATTTTTCAAGTGGATTTTGGTTAGTTTCCAGTATGAGAATGTGACTTTCTCCAGTCACATTAGTAAGTCACTGTGTGAATTTCTATGCTTCCGCTCTGAGTTTCTTGAATTAGTCTGATTATTGAAGATGCTTGATTAGGAGGAAGTGATAACTGAAAATTCTTAGGCAATTCAGCTATTTTCATTTGATTTTCAGTTGGATGGTTACTGCTTTTAGAAATGCGGCAATAATCTTGTTACCGGACCAAGCCTGGAGTGGTTCCAACGTTTTTGCCTAGTTTCAATATGTTTTTTTCCTTGGGGAGAATTTCATTTTTTGGGATTGACACTGGCTCTATGGAAAGTTTTAGAAGAGATACGATTTCTAAATTATCATCTAGCTTATGTTTAGATATAAAAGATTGCTGGTATGTAATAGTAGAGGAGGATAGCACGAACCATATAGAATGGTATTTAGTGATGGTTAGCAGAAAATAAAATAAAGGCTAGTTTCTAGTATAAATTCTGTGGAGCAGGAGTGAGAGTAATGTGAGTAAAAAGTGATTTACATACTTAAGTGATGTGAGGAGTTTTCCTTATTTGTTCTCAGATCTTTCTTCTTTAAAAAGTATCTTCAACACAGTTTGAGGATGTTCAGAGACTAACGAATTATTTCGCGATTGATGGTATATTCAAATCACTTTCTGGTTAAGTATCTAACGCAAAGTGGAGCTTACAAATTGCTATGGTGCTTCTTTGGTGGCCTAGTTTGTACCCTTTCTCAAGGAGTATCATGTTGCTTATTTTTGCTACCTAAACTGTTGGCGCACTCGAAAACTTTTATACTGTCAATGGATAGACGTTAAACTTTTTATTTTGTTTGTGAACTTTTCTCTGATGCCCTATTTCTTTCCTGTCTTCTCTTCAGGCTATCATTCAGGGCAGTTCAGGTGTAGAAACTAGCAGAATGTAATAGTTGTGTTCAATGAATGATAGTGTCAATCATGCAATCTTTTTCATTCTCTTCAGAGTTTCTGCCTGCGGTGTAATCACTATCACAATTATGCAGTAGAGCCAATTTCCAGCTTTGAGAATTGAACTAGAATATAATGTAGTCACATGTGAGACCACTATAATACTACACTAAGGTTACTATCATGTGCCACTACTAGGTAGTATGTCTCATTAGTGGAATCATTGTTTGTTTAGAACATTATACAGATCGTAAATGTCACCAACTCACCATTGTTGAAGACGTCAGATGAATTTCCGCGCGTTTTACTAATAAGAGAGGCATGCGGATTTGTTGTGTTGGTCTCTCTGGGCCTGGGAGTTAAAAAGAGTTTTAAGTTGTATGGACGGACAGTGTAAGTACTCCTGAATGAACATAGTCAGCTAAATTGTAACAAGGGGAAATTGAGTGTTTTGACATGGATCTTTAATTAGTGAAGAATTAATACTTCGGTGCAGGCAGAGTTTGAAACGAACACTGCAGAAATTCTAAGTAACTCTAAACTCCAAATTGAATCATCTGAGAAGCAGAAGTATGGCATTTAAAATGTTACTAGCAGAAAGGATCTTTTCAGAAGCCGTCCAAATTAATACAAAGGAGAACCACAGAAAACAATCTGTACAAAGCATTATTGTTCATCCAACAATTGGCAAGCTGTACATAAGATATAGTTGCAATCAAATTGTAGGTGGATGGACCCTTAAAAGAAAGGTTACATAGGAACTTAAAAGGCTCCTCAGAAGACAGCAATATCAGGCAGCATTCCTTTAGGTTGTATCTGTAAAGCTGGACTAATAGTGAGTAGGCCAATAAAGCAGTCCACAGTAACCCTCATGCCCCATGCATTAATCGACTCGAGTTTGCGGCATTTATTTACCAAAGCTAGAAGTCCATTCTCAGTTACATGACGGCAGCCCCACAGCACAATAGTCTGCAAAACAGATGCACAAGTATCACTAGTATTCTTAAAAATCTTACAGTGCAAAAGGCAAAACAAGAGCTAAGAAACTTACCTTCAACTGTGGGCAGCTACCAGCAATAGCAAACAATGATATGTCTGTTATAAATGTACCGCCGATATTCAGATGCTGTAGAGAAGAAGCTCTGGAGATCTAACCAAGAAAACCAAAACTAAATGAGACAACACTATCTTAAACTTTTCATAAGCAGCTAATTTCACCAAAAGTAACTGTAATGCATCGTGCTTCATAAAAAATGGGTAGTGGCAACAAGACTGAACTTTCAAGTGCAATGTTTGAAAAAGATTTATGTAATAGAAAGATGTGTATTATGAGTTTGGGACTCCAATAAGATCCACAAATGAAGTGCACCTATTCTTATAACCCGAGGATAACATACCAGCTGAACAACACCTGTATCTGTAATCCCAGTAGTGCCCCATAAAGATAGTGATGACAGATTGCTAATACATCTAGCAGTGGACAATTGGTACAGCCCACGATCCGTTATTTGACAACCCCAACGGCTCCTTGAGCTGAAGAAAGCAAACAAGTCAGTAACAGTACAATAAAGAAGTGTCTTCCCCTATTCATCATGGTAAATTTTCGAATCACTAGCCACATTTATGTCATCAGTGACATGATCCAAAGATGAAACAACCAAAAAGCACCAAATAGGTAGGCAGATATTTGTGCACTGACAATTACTCGGCATACTTTACCTTGTCATTTGTTACTACTTACAAGTATCTTACATGGATTCCAAACATAGCAAAATGCAAAAATACCTCGACCCTATCATGCACTCAGGCTGGTTAAGAAAGAACGGGGTTCATATATAGATATGTAAAGACTAATAAGAATAACCATAACTCAATAGGATCTCATACTGAGCTCCAAATATATGATGTCGGGCCAAGATGGCTTTGTCTTTAATACCAGCCACTCAGGCTGCATGATTAGAGGGCTTCATCAGCCTAGTGGCTGTTGTATCACTGATCAAAGAGCGAGCAGCTGCAGGTATAATGATTTGGTGGATCTATTAATGCCACATTTAGTCGAGACTAGCCAGATTTTCAAATATTGAAGAGCACGGCTTTATGGTTTTGCTCTATCCTACTCGTGGGCGAAGCTATATGTCATAAAGGGTGTTCAACTGATCACGCTTCGTTGGAAAATTACACTGCGATATAGGTAAAATATTAGATTTTAGAGGTATATAACATATATTGAACACCCTTTTTCGGAGAATTTTTTTCACTTCTTTCAAGTTTGAACACCCTTGAGTAAATTTCTGACTTCACAAGATAGAAAGAGAAAATGTATAAAGACCTCTGACTCCTAATGTGTTTTATCATAAATTGACAAATGTATCATAATTGATCAAGGTTTTATCTAAAATAGTATGAGATGAGCGGCAAAAAATTTACTTAGAGTACAAGATTAGAAACTTAAAAAGTCATACATATCGAGTTCCTTGAGTCTGTAAGCAAGAAGAACGAGGCGAGTAGTAGAATCATCATTCACTTTCCAGCCAGAAAAACTCAAACTTTCTCTTCTAGCTAAAGATTCTTTCACCCCGTCTCTCCATTTCCTGCTCACAGCGCTCGTCCTACAAACAAGTAGCCAAAAAAAGGACAACAAATAAACACAAGACGAAACAGAAACAAAGGGGTAAATAGAGGGAATATTTATTAAGAAGAAAAAGCATAGGAAAATGAATTAGGTGAATTAACTGAGCCAAATCCTTGAAACAAGTAAGCAGAGCAAAAATATGAGCCAAGAGGTCAAAGGGCAGTCTATCAATTGGCGTTTCTTGATCATCTACTTCTTCAACCCCCTTTCGCTTCATGGGAACCAAATCAAAAGAAAATCACAGAAATAACAAAAGGGCTTCAAAATTCAACACACAGAGAGAAAATTCAAGAAGAAGAAAGAAGGAGTCGAAGTTATTGTGAAGCTGTGGAACAGAGAAATAATAAAAATCAAACAAGTAGGAGAGAGAAAGAAGAAGATGAAAATAAAGTGTGGTCATCTTTTCGTCATGTCATTCACCTTTTAACGTTAGTATATGCTACTATATATGTTCTTTTCCTTCTAGATGCAGTACTTTTTAGAATCTTCATAAATAATTCCTGCTGTAACTGAATCAGATAATTGAATTTAATAAGCTAGCTCGTCATTTTAGCCTAAATATGAGAACATTTTTAATGATTAAAAATTTAAAAGTTTTACCTTACAACCTAACAATTTTAACTTTTTAGATAGATACAAAACTGTATATACTCTTTACGTATTTTAGATGTACTATACCATATAAAGAAGTTGTGAAGTTTGCGTCTTTGCGTAAGGCAGCTTTGAATTTGAATTTGAATTTGATTTTATATATATTACTATTTCGTTGATGACATTACGTTTGGCTTGCGTGTATTGATTGATTTTGGGCACGACACGTGGGTTTCTCGTTTTTCTTCTTCTTTGCAAGGAACTCGTCTTTTCCCTTTTTATTCCTTTTCCCCCTTGAGATGATGTCTCATTTACTTTACATACTTTTAAATTCTTTGTCATAAAATTGACAAAACAAATTACAAAAAAGAAAAAAAAAACTGACTAAACAAAAGAAGACGTACGACATACACACACTATATATAACTCTTAATCCACTGACAATTAATTAAGTAACCTCTTAAAGTTATCACGAATTTTTATACTGATACGTAAACTAAGAATTGTGTCTATTAAATATCTATGTTACAATCTCTCTTGAAAATGAAGTATGTGAGTTACAGACGTCCCAACATGGAAATTAAAGAGGAATAATAAATGGATGACACTTGTACTTAAGCTGCTTATGTATTTGGCCATTAATTAAATGGTCTGTGGTAAGAATTATATATGTTATTTATATATCTTTCTCCTCATAAAAAGGTAAATTTTCATCAGTTCTCTATTTGAAAAAAAAAATAAAAAATTAAGGAAAGATACTGCTTACTTGTAAAGATCAACTGAAAATAACTATTTCAATGCCATATAATTTTCTTGTATGTATGGTGTATCTTTTTTCAATACGAGCGAGTCAGTCAGATGCAATTGGAATGAAGCAACATAAACTCGTCCAAATTAGTCAAACGGATTTGGTTGTATAGAAAACTTGAGGTTAGAAAGATGATAAGGTTTTCCATATGAGAACACCACAATTCCATTTGCATGGAGACAAGTTGCTTGCACCACAACTCTGATCTTGAATTCTAATGTTCGGATCGAGCAGTCCACTGAGCATCGGTTGGCTCAGAGTAGATGGGCTACTTATCCTTGGGTGTGGGTAACTCAGAAGCCCAAAATCTTAAGTCTTAGTTCCAATTTACAACCAAGTGAGGCTCACTCAATACCAGTCCTATTCCTCCCCAGCCTGGCTAATCTCAAATTGTGAATTACGTTGATTTCATTTTAGGTCATTGGCCCAAAAATAGAACAATAGAATTGTCCCATTTAGACAGTAGTATTGATCTTTTTTTTTTCTTTTTTGGGTTAAAAGGATAGTTTATTGATATTACTAAAGCCTTACATATTGATCCATACATGTTTTACGTTTATGGATATTTCAATCAACCAAAAATCGCGCTACAGTCTGCATCAATTCATCAGATCAGTATGGGGCAATTTGTAAATTGGTTAGAGATGCATTTAGCTAGTCAGTACTAGTTAATAGTTCTTTTTATTTCTCCTTTTTTCATAATTCATATGAGTAGGTCATAGTCGCCTATCAAAAGTCTTGCCACCTTTTATTTTATTTTATTAATCTTTGCCAATCTTAGCTGCTTTGATTTCTTCTTTGGTGAATGACGACTTTTACTTTGTTGAAATCTTTTCCTTTGGTCCGAAACTTTATTTTGCACCAGTTGGTCATCTGTGTGACGTAACAGATACCCAACTAGCCCAACTGACCAGATGACATTTTGGACCTTTGATCATTGAATTTGGACTTTTTTGTTATTTACTCCATAAAAATACATTGTTGAAAAAACAAGCAGTAGGTAACATGGACGATGCAGACCTTTACAAGAAACGAGAAAATTAGAAATAAAAGGTAAAATAACGAATGATTCGAAACAGGGGAATTCCAAAAATAATAAATCCTCCAATGCCATGAACTAGCCCTGTAAATTTAACTGATGCGGCGGCAGAGAGTGATGCCATCACCAACAGGAAGCTGGCAAATTTCAATTCTTGAATCAGCAGCCAACGCCTTGTTAAGTTCCAACACGAAATCCCTATAATACCTAACATATTTCCTAAGGGGTGCATCTGGTGGTGCAACCACTGATCCATTCCATAGGGTGTTGTCATATCCAATTAGTCCACCAACTTTGACCAAGTCGATTAATCTCTTGTGATAGTTCAAGTAGTTGTCTTTGTCAGCATCCACGAATATGAAATCATATGATCCATGGTATTTGCCCTGTTACCAAAAATTGATAAACAAACATTAATTTTAACTATCATAGACAAGTTTCAAATTTATTCATTTGGTATTTAGATTCTTACGTCTTCAATCATTTGATCAAGAACGGGAAGTGCAGGGCCTTCTTTGAATTCAATTTTGTGAGCTAGTCCAGCCTTTTCAATTACTGGAAGACCAATCTCGTAGTTGTCCCGGTTGATATCCATGGCTAAAATCTGAAGTAGTTTATCCAAATTAGTACATGTTTTATATATTGGATTATCATCTACGAGAAGCAGTTGGTAAAAACTAATTACCTTGCCATCATCAGGAAGAGCCATGGCAGTAGCAAGAAGGGAGTAACCAGTAAAAACACCAATCTCCATTGTGTTTTTGGCATTAATGAGTTTCAGAAGCATGCTCAAGAATTGCCCTTCATCAGCAGAGGTGGTCATGAGGTTCCTGTTGCATTCAAATGAATAGTTGTTACACTTCCAACTAGCAAATTACAGCAATTAAGTATTCGATTATTTGCATGAACGAAAGTTAAAAGTAGAGTAAGAGAAAGTTACCAAGGATGTTTTGCAGTAATCTCTCTTAGCTCTTTCATGGGTGCAGGCTCTCTTGGGTACACGCTTGTTTCAAGAATGTACTGTTGAAATACAAAACAAAAAATTGAATAAAAATTCTGCACAAAGGGAATTAGTTTCTTGTATGATAATATAATTGGTTTAATTTACCTGATAAAGGGCATCGCTTTGCAAAAGACTCTTGTGTCCAACTTCTTGATGTCTTCCATTTTCTCCATTGGTTGCCATTGCTGCTTCTTCTTTCGTCGGTGTTGAAGTGGATATAGTAGTAACTATCTTTGAAAGTAGATAAGTCTAAGTTAGCAACCTACTTTTGGAGAAATGAAAATGGCTTAATTTATAGGAGTAGAAAAACAAGCGAGGCATGCATGATAAAGAGTGGAGGGGTTGGTTGGCTGAAAATGATTAAAAGTTGTTGAGTTTTTTTTTGGGTCAAAAAAGTTGGTGAGTATTTCGTTCTTGGTCATAAGTCATATATGGGACAATACAGACAAACGACCAACTCCAGTTTTGACTTCAAATGCATTACCTAACAATTTACCCACCACCGGCTCGTACTTTCCTAGTTTCAAATTTTAGTATATAACTTATGGGCTACTTTCCTTGACGAATTCAGAAAGAAAAGTATTCTTTATTTTAATAGACCTACGTCAAGTGGACAACGCATTGCAGAAATTTTCTTTTAAAAGCAGTTATTTTACTTTTTTTCTATGTTTGTTAGACTTAAAACTGGTAATTTTATGTTAACAAATAATATGTCTTACAAATAATGGGCGAGAGGCATGAAATATTTTACTTTTTCTTAAGTATGTTGCCGTTTGTTTGAGTACTGAAGAATATTTTGTTAAAAACATTATTAAAGGTTGCTAGTATTTATTTATTTATTTATTTATATTGCAGCTCAGAAATTCAAACTTATATGTCCTATTTCTCTATAAATTTCTCAGAACTTAAGTATTATTTTTAGACAACGAATTTCAATGAGTAATCTTATTCTTACACTGGTCAACTTGGCTCTTACAGTGATACACAACAAATAATTTGAGATCAAGAGTGTAAATGAAATGGTTCAATATTAGAAATCATGAATGCGGAAATAACAAAATGTTACTCCTCTATTTTATTTATATAGCGGTGTTTAATTAGGTATTAAAAATTTAAAAACAAAGATTTTTTTTGACACACACCAAAAGTTAATTTATATTTTGTGGTTTTAAATATACCATGTTATCGGTAAAATAAAAAAGTTAAAATTAAAGAGTTTTAAATATAAAAATACGGTCATAATTTTTGTAAATTAACTAAAAAGGAAAAAGTCTCATATCAAATTAATTAGAGACAGTAGTCTTTAATAAATTAACGGTTTCTGATGTTTGTAAGTTTCTGTCACTATCTAACGATGTCAAACCCAAGTAGTTGGAAAAGATCTGTTGAAAACAACTATCACATTGTCAAATGTAATTTGCTTTACATGTATGGTGTAATTTTTTTCTCCAACGCGAGTCTGTCAGATGTAATAATTGGGATGTTGTAGAGAAAACTTGATTAGATTTCCTTATTATAACACCAGAATTTCATTTGCATGACTCGACTCTGAACTTGAATTTTAATGTTCGGATGGTTGCATGGTGCAGGTGCTTTACAATCTACAAAATTACGACCTACGGTTTCAGCTAAGGCTGGCCGCAGTAGATCGATACCAACCTTTGGGTGACTGAGTGGGCAACTCTGAAGCCCACAATCTCAAATAGGCTACCCCTCCCCACCCTGGCCAAAAATTTGGAATCCAATATTTTTCAAAAATAGGATACTTTGGGGAATGGTGTTTAAGTTTAGCGATTTTTTTTTGTTCCTATATAATATTTAAAATTTATTTATCAAAAATATTCACATTTAGTTAATTATCCGACCTAAACAAGTTTTATCTATAAAATATATACATTCAACCTTAAAAGACTTTCAATCCATTATTAGTACATTCAATCAAGGAATTTAATTACACTTTTTTTTTCTCCTCTTATCTTTCCTTATTTTTCTTCTCAAGTCCGCCTTTCTGCCATCCGCCTTTTGTTTGAACAAAAGGTATGTCCTAGTGGAAAAGAGAATCTTGGAATAAAGGATAAAAGACCACGGTTAGAAGAATTTTCTTTAGAATTACTGGTACCTCGTCATTATTTCTGTTATAATGAGATGAGTATCTGCTCAAATCATTCTGATGATCTTGTTTGTTTGTAAAACTATAACGATACTCGAGCTTACCTGTATAATATAATCACATGGGAGATAAAAGTTTTGCCATTACCTATGAATCACGGGAAATACCCATTGGATCATCCTCAAGTGTTTCTGGGATTTGATCTGATAAGGAAAATACAAATTGCTTCTTGTTTTTGCGGAAATATCAAGTAATTAAGACTATAATTCGAACTCTAGGATCCGAAAATAGTCGTTTTGCTGTTTGTTAATAGGTATACAATTGGTGTTCCTATTACCAACTAAATATAGAGTATACACTTATTTACAACTTATTTACAACTCTCATACATTATTTCTACACAGTTAAATACAACTACAATATCATACCACTTAAATATAATTTTTATACAAATTTTATACAATATGTCTTTTGTATATTTCGTATCTGATTTATACATTAAAATAAATTTTATACAGCTAATTATATATTATACAACTTATCTGCAACTTTCATACATTATTTCTACTTTAGTTATATACAACTACAATATCATACTACTTAAATACAATTTTCATACAAATTGTACACAATATGTCTTTTTTATATTTTGTATCTAATTTATACATAGTAAAAATAATTTCATACAACTAATTATGTATTATATAATACAACTTATCTACACTTTCATATATTATTTCTACCCAGCTATATACAACTACAATATCATACAACTTAAATATAATTTTTATACAAATTTTATACAATATTGTTCAACTTTCATACAACATTTAATTAAGAAAAAAATATAAACAACAGAATGCAATTTTACTACAACTTACTATAATTTTGTAAATATAACGTATGTCATGTCTTCTTCTTCTTCTCTTCTTCTTCTTCTTCTTCGTCGAGTTTTAATCTGAAATTCAGCCAAACTCAAGTCTAATCTTCACCAAATCATCCTCAAAATTAAGATATAAACTCCAAACAATATTCCCAATTATTTGCAACAAAATCCAATCCAAAACAAATAATGGTTTTTGAAAATCCAAATTCGAATTCAAAGCTTTTTAATGGATGTCAATGATGGAGAGTCAAACACTTTCAAAATTTATTGACTGACAATTTCAATTTGAACACCAATTATGCAACATTACTGGAATTTGAACACCAATTGTGCAACACCTTCAGCTCTACATTATTGCAATTAGGGATTGAGAGATAGAGAGACGTAGAGAGAGAGAGAGGGCGCATGAGAGAGAGAGAGACGGAGAGAAAGAGCGCATGAGGGAGAGAGAGAATAAAGATGAGAAATAATTGATTCTTAATATAAAACGATGCTTATTCAATTCCTAAAGTGTATATAATGATAAATTGTATATATAATATAATTAAATTAATACTTAGTAGTGAGAGTAATAAAATTTTAAATAATATATAGGAATATAAAAATTCTTTAAATTTAATCCCTTTTTTAAAAAGTCTTATAAATATAAGACCAAGCATCATAAATTATCAAAAGTATGTCGCTTGGCGGGGTGTAACTTGCTTAAAGTTATGCCCCACCAATTTACCTTGCAATACTTACTTAAACATGGATAAAAGTTAAATAGCAGCGTGATATGATCCTATTTGTGCAAATCTCCCTTCAGACTTTGGTTGATTTTTGTGCATTGGGTCAAAATAAGAACAAGAAAATTTTACCTCTTAGAGCAAAGGTATACACCTTATTTATTATAAATCAAATTATTTTAAAATATTATTTTTGTAGCTACCTTTTACATTTTATAGCAAAATAAGTATTTATAGTATATACTATCATTGACGCATGAACGCTATTTATGTTTTTCCTCTCTTAGACAGCTGGACATACTTATTTTTAAGGTGATTGCCGTTACTGTATTCATATATGCATATACATGTGAATATATGCACATACATATGGAATGCCCTGATTTTAGGAACTATTTACTACTGCATTCATGAATACAACAATGCTAATACATGCGAATACATGCGCGTACAACTGGATTACCCTGATTTTAGGCACTTTTTGCTTTTGTATTCATGAATAAATGACGCGAATACATGTGAATACATGTGCGTACAACTGGATTGCCTGATTTTATGTGCTTTTTACTGCTGTATTCATGAATACAACAACTCGAATATATATGAATACATGCACGTACAACTGGATTACCCTAATTTTAGGCGCTTTTTGCTGTTGTATTCATGAATACAGCAACACGAATACACTACCGTAATAACTGAATAATAGCTATAGAAACTACGAAGTAATTATAAATATGATAGCTATATAAAGTTAATAACCACTAAATAATAATAGTTTCTGATAACAACAATCCCTGAAATT